>CAWUFW010010313.1:430202-707889 GCA_963921515.1 Calotriton arnoldi | reverse complement strand
TGGTAGGCATCCAGCCCCCTGGCTAAGGGTGGTAGTAGTGGTGGGCATCCTGCCCCCCTGGGTGAGGGTGGTAGTAGTGGTAGGCATCCTGCCCCCCTGGTTGAGGGTGGTAGTAGTGGTAGGCATCCAGCCCCCTGGCTAAGGGTGGTAGTAGTGGTAGGCATCCAGCCCCCTGGCTAAGGGTGGTAGTAGTGGTGGGCATCCTGCCCCCTGGGTGAGGGTGGTAGTAGTGGTGGGCATCCTGCCCCCCTGGGTGAGGGTGGTAGTAGTGGTAGGCATCCTGCCCCCTGGCTAAGGGTGGTAGTAGTGGTGGGCATCCTGCCCCCCTGGGTGAGGGTGGTAGTAGTGGTAGGCATCCTGCCCCCTGGCTAAGGGTGGTAGTAGTGGTGGGCATCCTGCCCCCTGGGTGAGGGTGGTAGTAGTGGTGGGCATCCTGCCCCCCTGGGTGAGGGTGGTAGTAGTGGTAGGCATCCTGCCCCCTGGCTAAGGGTGGTAGTAGTGGTGGGCATCCTGCCCCCTGGGTGAGGGTGGTAGTAGTGGTGGGCATCCTGCCCCCTGGGTGAGGGTGGTAGTAGTGGTAGGCATCCTGCCCCCTGGGTGGGGTGGTAGTAGTGGTGGGCATCCTGCCCCCTGGGTGAGGGTGGTAGTAGTGGTAGGCATCCAGCCCCCTGGTTGAGGGTGGTAGTAGTGGTAGGCATCCAGCCCCCTGGGTGGGGTGGTAGTAGTGGTGGGCATCCTGCCCCCCTGGCTAAGGGTGGTAGTAGTGGTAGGCATCCAGCCCCCCTGGCTAAGGGTGGTGGTAGGCATCCAGCCCGCCCTGGGTGAGGGTGGTAGTAGTGGTAGGCATCCAGCCCCCTGGCTAAGGGTGGTAGTGGTGGTGGGCATCTGGCACCCCCTGGCTAAGGGTGGTTGTGGTGGTTGGCATCCAGCCCCCCTGGGTTGGGGTGGTGGCGCGCATTCAGGCCCCTGTGTGCATATGTGGCATTGGTGATGGGCATCCCGCCCCTATGGTGCTGCTGTTGCTGGTGTAAGTATATTCAGATTCCCAGTGTATGTGTGTGATGTGTCGTGTACGTGTTGTATGTGTTTTGTGGTTGGTGTCTGACTTACCTTCTGCGCCGTACGCGTCCGTGCCTGTTCCGGTAGTAGATGTAGAATATTGGTATGATCGGGACGAAGGGATTCATGGTTGGTTCGTGTCGTTCGTCCTTCTCGTTGCTTCGCGTCGTCCTCGTCGCTTGGCTTCGTCCTCGTCGCTTCGCGTCGTCCTCGTCGGTGCTGTGTTCGTCTCGTAGCCGTGGATCGTGTTGTGGCGCGATTCGGAGCTTATGTGCGCCTCTCCCGGATGCTTTGACGTGCCGTGCGTAGCGACGGGTTCGGCGCGTACGGAAAGCGCATCGTACTTGTCCGGCCGGACGGGGCTGCATTTTCCCTTCCGTGCGACTCGATTCGGCGTTTCCGGATTCGCCTCGGTCGGAGAACAGGACCTGGTTTGGGTGAGTACGGCTCGGCCGGGATTTTTGCTGTTGTGCGCATCGTACTTGCTCGTTCGGTGTGCTGTACGGATCGGTCGGGAAACAGGCTTTCGCATGGCTTTTTTCCCGACCGAATGGTATTGGGTGCGCCTCCGACCGAGATCGGAATCGGCCCCTATGTGTTTGGTATGTTATGGCGTAATTCTACCACCTTAGTTACATATAATATAATTGTGAAACGTCCTTTTGTACAGGCTTTGGCTCCTGAAGTCCTTTTATAATCCTGAACAGTTTCTTGGTTATTTTAGGGGCTGCTGATATGTGCTCAGATAAATAAAATGTTTGTGCAATTTCAATTTTTTATGGTCCTCTTTTGATAACATACACATGTTGCCTAAGAACTAGGGTTCATACTAGCTTCTCCAAAGTCTTTTGGATTCCCTGAGTTCAATTTTGCATTCTGTCAGCTCTTTGTTAAAAAATAAATTGGATTTTTTTCTCAGTAGACGAAACTCCCTGATCTAAAGCAACTTTGTCAGCCTCCTGTAAATTTCCCAGTTTTCCATCTGTGTTTAAAT
Organism: Calotriton arnoldi; assembly: GCA_963921515.1. Taxonomy (NCBI): domain Eukaryota; kingdom Metazoa; phylum Chordata; class Amphibia; order Caudata; family Salamandridae; genus Calotriton; species Calotriton arnoldi. The sequence goes on along the minus strand of CAWUFW010010313.1, from coordinate 705,836 downwards.
GATCATTTTTTGGATGACATGTACTAAGTTTAAAGTTGAGTACCTGACTGATTGTGGACAGTATTGTTTCCATGGCCTAATTGTTAATCTCTCTTTAACGGGACTAAATTTGAAAGGCTTCCCTATAAAGATACTGAATGGAATAGCATAGTGAGAAGTCCAGGAATAGGTGTTTCAGTTTCAATACAGTCTCTATTTGCAAATATAGGGTCAAGCAAACGGCACACAACACACGCTGGTAATGAATTGTGTAGTTTTAAGTCAAAAATATCTAGGGACTATAATTATTTTGCTTGACCTACTGAAGCCCCAAACCACAAGGTGAGATTACCTAAAACTACTAAGGGGCATATTATCAAGCAGCAGCGATAATTATCGCTGGCCGCTCTTAGTGATATTTTTTTTATCGCCGGCTATCGCTGGCAATTATCGCCATGCTATCGCTGTATTAACAACGCATAGCGCAATGGCGATAATTTCCCAGCGATAGCGGTGTTTTCCATGGAACATTGCTGGTTTTCCAGCGATGTTCCATGGAAAACGGCGATAACCTTGCTGGTACGACCCTGTGGTCGTATTAGCATAATCCACCCCCATTGTTAGGTATAGGTAAGTCTGCATTTTTGCAGACGTTAGTTTTTGGCGAAAACCGCGGTTTTTACCAAAAACTAACGTCTGCAAAAATGCGTGGGACTCCTTGTTAATATCGCGATGTACATTTCGCGATATTTAACAAGGTAGTCCGTCAGGGGTACGCCCAGTGACGCCCACTTTGCATCTCATTAGAGATGCGAAGTTAGGCGTGCTGGAAACGGGCGCTAAGTCAAGGAAACACGTGCTAGCGTGTCCTTGATGATTTTGCGATAAAATTATCGCCACTTTTCGCCCGAAAACGGACGCTAAAGCGGCGATAATTTTATCGCGGCCCCTTGATAATATGCCCCTAAATTTTTTACTGCTCCGTATATCCCCAGAAACACCCTCTAAGCATGGAGGCCAATAAATCAAGCAAAAGGTTAATAAAATATTGTTAAGGTTAAGAGTAACCACTACGTTGTCTGTCTGAGGGTATGAAAAGGAAAGATTTCCAAAGAATATGTTACTCCTCTGCCATTTTTTAAATCCCTGTACATCTGAAAAATGTTAAATTCTGGGGGTACCAATTATTCAAAGATCTGGTTGCAACTTGAAGATACCCATGTCTCAGTTAAACAGTGCATCAGGTTGTGTTCCTCAAGCAGAGAATTAATGCCAATGCGATATGCAGGCTCTGAGCAAACCTTGCACAACATACCTTTACATTTAAAGTTACGAGCCTGCACAAAAAGTTGGTAGAAGGGGGGACAACAGTTGTTGTCTGGTTATTATATAAAACTGACTTATCATTTAAAATATTTAAAATAGATGGTTGAACAGAAAAATCATTAAGCCACATTGAACAACGTTCACCACTCATGAAATAAACAGAGGGCCATATTTACTAACATTTTAAGTCATGGTTGCACCACTTTTGTGGCGCATCCATGATGCAAAATGCTAGTAGATATTTACAAAGCCATGCAAGGCACGATTTGCACTGCCTCACGTTGCTTTGCAAAAAAAAATGTAACGCAATGCAGCGGCTTGTGTAGCATTGCGTTACATTTCATTTTGGGAGACGTTGTATGGGTGGAACATGGCCGTTCCCATGCATCCACCCGTGGATTTCATGCAATCCCAGATTTACAAAGGTTTGTAAACCTGGGATTACATGAAAGCTCTACACCTCCCAGAGGATGGTGTAACAAGGAGAAAAATATTTTTTCTCCTCACTATTTCCTCTTTCTATGTGTGCTGCAATCTGCAGCACACATAGAAAGAGGAAAATACCTCAACAGATTGTTTTAGTGCAGGAAAGTATCCCTTCCTGCACAAAACAATTCTCATTGCAACGCAGGCACCCTTGCACCATGGTGCAAAGGTGCCTGTGTTTGCACTAGGCTAACTGAAGTGCACCAGCGCAGGGAGAGAGCAGAAAAGCTCCTTATCTTTGTAAATGTGGAGCATTTCTGCCCTCTCCCTTTTACGCAATGCAGCGCAACAGCTTTGCTTGCTGCCCTGCATTGCATGAAAGTTTAGTAAATATGCCCCAGAATCACCCAATTGCTTTCAACAAGAATCTGCTATGATTCATCTGGCAGCATGGTGTGCCTCAGGCAGCATTCGGGCATGGATGGGCGCTGTTGAGCTAGCCTTTGGCACATCACTGGCGTGCCCACTGCATGGATGCACATCTGCCCACTTTAAATATCCGTGTTCAGGCCGGCACATAAAAACTAGTGCACAGACCTTCAAAGGAATGAAGCAGGCCTCACTAAAATTGCCACAGTAGTCCAAACTAAAAAACGCTATGGTGGCTAGTGCACTGTAATTCAACTGTGAGCAAAACTGGACTTAGACATCAACACAGTGGTGCAACTAAATTGCAAAGGGCAGCAAAGCCTAAATCCAATAATGACTCAAAGCACTAAATGACTAAAACCCCCAGCTATTTTAAGAACCTGGCAATATAAAAGCATGCTAAATTAGGCACAGGTTACTTAAAACATTGGCAGCGGAGCAGCACAGCCACGATTACTCAGTGTAGGTGTAAGTCTTTTGTGCAGCAGCGGCCCGTGCAGGTAAGAGCGGTGGAGCCGGGGGGGGGGGGGGGGATTTCGACAGACGATGACAAGGAAAAATTAATTATTTATTTTATTTTCCCTTGTGGTCGTCTGTCGAATCCCCCCCCAACCCGGCCCCACCGCTCTTACCTGCTCGAGCCGCTCCTGCTTTTGTTAGTAATGTTTCAAACAGTAAAGAAAAAACATTGCATTTGTAAAAAAAGTACCTGATTTAGATCTTGGTGGTACTCCCACAGTCCCACCCGCCATATTTAGGTGTGTGCAGGCTCTGCAGGCTCCATCACCGTTAGGCTGGCGGTATTCAGACAAGCCGATTTAGATGTCCCCATTGTGCTAGTGTTGTCCTGGCTGCGGAATCATGATAGAGTGGGTCCCTGGTGGAGTAGAGACTGTAAGTACAACTTATTTTCGTGTCAATGCACATATATGCTGTCTTTGCCCCAAAAGCATATGTAGGTAATGTGTTATGCCCCTTTTTGTTACATATTGCATGCCACACAAACAACATGCACACGATTCAATGCACACCCACAGGCACAACACCACCAAGCACCACAACAACAATATTTTTTTAAGAGCCAATACAGGTGTGTTCACTTTACCTCGATAAGTAAGAAAATGAACGCTACTGCATTACACATAAGAAAAATGTTAGATGTACGAGCAATGCAAAAGATACATGGGGCTACAACAATTGTCAACACATGAATCATAGTAGAACAATTGTACCAGTAACTTACCTTAGATCCCGGCGGCAATGCAGTCATTTGGCATAGAGGCGGAGTGGGAGTAGCAAAGGAGGGGCCTGGAGGATGGGGTACAAGACAGAAACAGAAGAGGAAAACAGGAAAAAAGGTAAGTTTTTACCTCATTTCCTTTGATTCCGCCTACTCAGAGTAGGGGTTTTCCCACCACAGTTGCCTCGATGGAAAGGCACATCGTGATTAGCTCTGTGGAATCTTTAGCTGGACTTCCGCCGCCAGCCGCTTCTGTCTATGGCACCATTGACGTGGGTGAAGATTCGTGGTAGAGGCAGCGAGAATCTGGCGGTCTTTCGCCCATGGACCCACCAACATCTAAATAGGGCGGGCGGAGCTCCATGTCAGCGAGTGGTGAATCTGTCGAAAAAGCGACGGTGGGACCTTTAGCGCCTAGATCTAAATCAGGCCCAAAATGTTAAAACTTTATTATGTTGCATTACAAATGTAAATAAAATCTGTTTATCAAAAATGTTTTAAAAATGTGTACAACTTAATGAGAAATATTTCTACTTTGAATAAAAAATATGCATCATATAAATATTTCTTGGAATATCTTAAAAAAATAGACCAACTAAAGCGTAGCAACAATATAGAAATATCTGATTTTGTACACATCATAATAAAATGTACACTACAAACTAAAATACCTTCTGAAGCTAACATTTACTATTCCCACTCGCAACATGCAGAAGGGTCTGATGCACTTTTTCTACTCCAAATGTATCCACATTGGGCAATGTGTTAGACTTTGGAGGGGTCATATTTAATATTCCTACCCCAAACGTAGTCACGTTGGGGAAAGTGTTGGACTTTGGAGGGGTCAGATTTACTTTTCCCACTCCAAATGTAGCCACTTTGGGGAAAGTGTTGATCTTTGAGGGGTCAGATGAACCATTCCTACTTCAGACTTGATATTGGGGAAAGTGATGGACTTTGGGGATAGGGTTGGGGTACACATTTACTATTCCTACTCCAAACTTAGCAATATTGGGGATGTTGGAGGGTTCAAGTGTACTATTCTTAAAATGTTCAAATTAAAACATTACTGCACTTTAGAGAGATCTGATATATTATTCAAAACCACAAATGATTCCATATTCTAAATACAATGCATCTACTCAATATTGTTTAAAAAAACAATAAGAAACTAAATTAATTTCATACATGTTTAATATCCATAAATTAAAATGTTCTTGATATAGTAAAAAATAACAATATTATAACAATATATTTTATAAATTGCTCTTTCATTTTAGATATTGTGAATTATTTATTTAAACCAAATACTATTTAATCAAAAATTAAAATTAATTTTGAATATGTAACCAAATGTAAATAAAATTAAATTTTTAGAAGTTTAAATATATATGTATAGTCATTTTTATGTTAAATGATTTCATATAAAATGTTTGTTTTTCAAAACAATATCTTACAAAAACAAGAATGTATTACAAACATTCATTAAAAAATGTAAGCTTATAATTAAACTAAAAAATAATTAAAAACAACAATATTACATTAAATAAAATGTATCTTTAATAAATGTAGGTGTTTTTGGTCAACAAATATGAAGTTTATTGTAACCATCTTTTAATTAAAAATAATTAAAAATATGATATTTTTATAACACTCGTCACCCTAAACCCTACTTCTGCTCCTATAACTATTGAACACTTTTCATATATATAAAACATATATTTAAAAAATATTTTAAACATATATAAGAAATAAACCTATATACACATTAGATAACAATATTACATAGAACAATATTAAATATAACAACATTTTTTACAATATCAAAAATACTTGAAAGATATTCTTTCCTGCGATTTCATCCCACAGTATTTTAGCCCTCTTGATATAACTGCAATAATAATATTAAACTACAGCTAATTTGACCTGTTTCCTGGATGTGAAAAGAAAAAAAAAAGAAAAATCTCTCTAACAAATTTCTGTCATAAGGTTGTGGACGTCAAAACATACCAGGCAGCCCTTTCGCCAAATGATAGGCGGGTACACTTCCTGTCCACCTATAGTTGGATTGAGGGGTTTTAGTGCTAGTGTAAGCGTCCCTTGTTGATTGATGTAAGAATTCAATCTGCATCCCACGAACCCTATTCGATTTGCTCCTCTAAAGAAAGAGGCTTAAATTATTGCTTCAGCCTTCAAGTACTTCTATTAAATGGACCAACTCAAACCTCTTATTCACTTCCAGTAAAATCACATTGGTAAATTTAAGAGGCCCAACATATATTTTACTCAATTGCTTTTTGTACATGTGTGCCAATGCGAGGCCAAATCAGTATCAATGTAACATAAAATCAATAAGATAAAGAAACCTTTGCTGAACTAAAAGAAGTTCCCAAATATGGCCATGAAGCGACTACTTTCTTCTAGTTAAATTATTGGTAAAGCTAATACACCTGACCTTCATGAGCTAACCCATGCAAACAAACATACAGAAGTACATATTTGTATATACTGGGGTTTGAATGTGTTATCCTCTTAAAACCAGACCTATGGGCTAAGGAATAAAAAGCTTCAAATTTCCCACTGAAGATGCATAGGTATTGTGATTGGACTGCTGCATGATGCAGAGTCTGGCTTATTTGCCCTACTAAGCGAGAACCTGCAAGAGCCCACATACACGTACATACTTTCATTTGGTAAACTCAATTGCACACAACAAAAACCTGCTGCCCCAGAAAGACTGCGGTGAAGCAGCATTACCCATGACTGTGTTGTACAGTGTTGTGCAAAGCACTGTGATGCCACTAAGCCAAAATGTTGCTCAGCACTGCAACCTCACATGACCAGGTGTAAGTTTGAATGTGCAAGCACTTAGGGAAAGGTATTGTATACCAACGAATAACCAAAAGGTTATATTTTTGTTGATACAAACCACATTTGGGTTCTCCAGTCCCATAGCACACCCAATTTCCACAATTCCTACTTAACATTAATTATTGGAAACAAATCTAAGCAACTTATCTGATTTACCTTCTCTGTTAGTACCAGCTAAGCAAGTATGATATTGCGTATCATATAGCATTTTTCTACAGTTATAAAACAATTTCTACATGACAGAGAAAGATTTATAAAATGCCCGACCTGATAGTAAAGAAGCCCTCATATGTGGCATTTGTAAATTAATTCTAAGAGGCAGAGTTCGCTTTTGCTTATGATGTCCCTTTGCAGACTATGGTCCTTATTTAGTGTTTGGTTGATGGGATACTCCATCACAAATGTGGTTGTTGTCCTGTCCACATTAGTACAAGTGCATTATATCCTGTGACACATGTAATACAGTGGGCAGGATATCCTTCATGTTTTGACAGAGTATCCATTCTGCCAAAGTCTAAATAAGACCCTTTGTCTATTTATTATAGACTTTAGTGGTGGTCTCGTAGTGGTACAGGAAAGGTCAAGGTGTTTCAATGGAAGAGGTTTTTTTTTCTTCATCAGATCTGGTGGGTGTGGTACTATACAATTTATGTTATTTTATGATCTATACCCTTAAAAAACTTGAAAGAGTGATACAAACAACATGAAAGCAAAGATACATGGTGTGTTTTAGCACTTCTAAGACTCTAAAACTCATGCATCTCTAGGAGTAGATAACTTTCATACGTATGTGAGTTTCCTTTATTCATGTATATTCTTTTTAATTATGGGATGGAAATATTAATGATCACAAATTATTATTAGACTTTTTACATTCTGCATTCATCATTGATCAAGCCACTCACCTTGAAGTAATTTCTTTCAGAAAACAAACTCAGGCCTTCAGACTTTCAAGTTGAGAGAGACATTTGGGGCCAGAATGGATCAGGGTTTATTTCCTTAATACCATATCATGTCAATGACACAGAAAGATATTTAGGGGCCGGATTATGAGTTTGGCAGTGCCACGCTGGGTCTGCCCCGCCGCCGCACCGCCAAACCTGTGGTCGGGCCGTCCGCCAGATTACAAGTGTTTCGTGTGTCTGGTGGGCTCTTTTTTTACGTTCCCACGGTGGTGCCTCAGAAAATGGACACAGCAATGGGAACGTCAAAAACAGTTCCTGCACGGCATGGACTGAAAAGTCCATGCCAAGCAGGAACTGGGGTGCATGCACACAGGGGGCCACATGTTGTGCCCCTCTGCATGCACCCCAGGGCCCCCTTTGTTTCCTCTCAGCCACAGGTTTCATGGACGAGGAACCACCATGAAAACTGTGGCAGAGAGGAAACTTGTAATATGCTTGGCGGGACCGCCGCAGTCCCGCCAAGCATATTGCTACCTCTATACCACTGTACTACCGCCAGGGAATGCCCCAGCAAGTCTGGCGGTCCGTGGACCGCCAGACTCAATTGATCAATACTTTATTCGATTTCATAATAAAATAATGACAGTGCAATAAAATACTATTTATAAAATCCTTCAAACACAAAAATAAAACATCATGAATCAGTTAATTTCTTTTGCACTGTATCAAAATGCTAATCAAGGACAATGTGACCTCCAGACTCATAATCGAGCCCTAAATGGTGAAGTGTTATTGTAATATGCAAAAGAAAAAATACACTTTCCCTGAAAATCTGCACCTGACTTTGCTCTTTATCAAGTGGAATTGGTTGGTAAGCATAGTATAAAGAGAGGAAATACAATTCTGAGACAAAGAATCAGAAAGACTGTTCTTTCCAATGGAATCATTTAAAGGCACTGCCACTTGAGACTTGACTTTGTCAGCCTATGCTTATGTTTACATTCTTATTGTATTATGTAAACTTTATAACTTAATTACTTGTAGTTCTTGATGTGGGCCAAAGAGTACTGTTTTTTGAAGTGACAAAGATTTTCATGGAAACTGGTTTAGGTTATCTTGACTATGAATTTCCAGCTGGTGGACTAATGCGCTTTCCTAATAAATACCTTTAGGTACTTCACAATTCAACAGTATTTCTTATTATCTAATATATCACGGGCAGCTGTTTATTATAGTAACCCTGGGTGGTGGACTTTAATTTAGTTTAGATTGGGACTGATACTCTAAAGAAGGTAGGGGATGGGGATGCAGGTCACATTCTTTTTGTTTGAGATGGTGAGCTGTCCCAGGTTTTGAGTTAGGAAGCATTAAGCCTTTTCTTTTACATCCAAGACACTTTTATCCTTAGGATACATTTGAGGATTTGTCCTTCCTCTTCACCTTTTACAAGGAGATATATTTGTCAGTCATTAGCAAGTGAGAAGAAACTCCAGTACAAAGATCTGAGTCGGACTATGAGAAGTTTAACATAGCTGTTGAATGAAGGAGTGGAGGTGACGGAGCTTGGACAGGTTCTAAACATTCAAGGGTTTTGTGGGGCAACTAGGTCACTCCGTTTCACATTTTTACTGCAGAGAGACAGGAAGAACTTAAATCATTTAAGGAATGGCCCAAGATGTAAGCTACTGAATGGAGTTTATGAAGATGTTGTCTATCATTTTGAAAGTGTTGTATAGGTCAGTTGGGATCAGCAGCTTCTAGCTGTAATCCTGGATTGTAAATAAGGCCACTGTTTTTCCAAGTTCAAACTAGAAGTGGTTTTGATTATTGCCAAAGTTTCTAGGTGGACTTGGAACTCAGCTATGACTATTGTTTGTAGACTGTTCCATGGTATATCTGATAATGTGTGGTAACTGTTAGAATTGGCTGTGTAGCATGTAATTTTTAAGGGAAGGGGTGGTCAGTGAGTGTTTTAAGGCAGTCAAGACTGGTCTTATGCCAGGAGCTTCTGATTAAACAACTTGCTATGATGGCTATGATCACAGCTTGTAGAGGTGCTAAGGCTGCAGAGAGGGGCCTTCTAAGTGACTGCATGGTCTGAAGCCTTTTAGTTGGGTAGCACTTTTTCTGGATTAGCTTCGAAGTAAGGATCACTCTTGTGTGTGTAAGCTGCCTATGTGGCATGATGTTGAATGGATTGTGGCTATTGAGTCCTACCACTGCTCCGAGTTTTTGACTTTTTCATGGAAAAACAATGTAAGAAACTAGAGTGTTACAAAGGGGATGGAGGTTTATGAATATTTATTTAACTTTGAAGAGTTCAAGGAGCCTAGTTAATGCTTCAAACACCATTCCTAAGACGTATTCCTTTTTACCGTTAAAGGACGCCTTATAGAATGTGGTCTTGTATATCTGAGGGTGAGTCCAGTGCTAAGGGTGGATTTTGGTTGGGTGGTGGAGTCTAAAGTTTTGGTACTCTTGCTTTACATTTTTCATTGTCTCAGTGAGCCATGGGTTGTGTTAAGTCCTATTTCTGCCTTTCTGGAGGGGCACAGACTTCTATGGCTTGAGTGATGGCCAAGGAGAGGGATTCTAGGAGATATGTTGGAGAAGTTGAGTTTGACAAGAGAGAAATGTTACTCAGCTTGCCTTTAAAGGCTGCTGTTGTCAGTTTTTTTTTTTTTTTTTTTTTGTCCTCATTTGTCAAAACAGTTTACGTTTGGGGATAAAATGGAATTCCGGCTTTTTTTCCGGGCATACAGTGTGTGGGATGGCCGATCACTCCTTTAAGGAGGAGATGTATTACATCTCGGGCCCCCACTTAGCCTAGCCGCCTTTCCTTTTACTCCAAATCTACAGGTGCTTAGGGGTTTACCTTTCCAGGTCTGCCAATCTATCTTGGCCCTTCTAGGCAGTCCCAGACAACCTGTAATACTGATTCTTAATCATAGGACTGGTTACACGCCTAAATAATATACCTTTAAGGAGAAAATAAACGAAAAGTAAGACAGACAAAGAAGGAAAAAACAAAAATGAGAAATTAAGATTGGATACTAATAAAGTTTCCTCTTAAGGAGGTGTAGTCTTACACCAATTATCCCACAAACTCCAAAATGTTGTTCATTTCGTGTTATAGGCAGACCCCCCAGGATATAGCGGCATGGATTAGCAAATTTAGCGGCACAAATATGGAAATTTAGCGGCACAAATCTGGAAATTTAGCGGCATTTTGCGGCACTTTATTTTGCAATTTTTCCTACAACAAACACTGATATCTTAGTTTTTCTGAGTTATTTTACAACATGAAGCTATTTATATTTGGTTTATTTACAATTTAGACAATTTGTTTTGCTTCCAGGCTACATATAGGACATAAACATGTTATTGAATAAATGCCCACGGAACCTGTATGCTTGTTGTGTTAATCTTGGCCATGTATGTGCAGTTCTTCTGAGCAGTCCAAATCTAGCCCTATATTGTGCTGCTGATTATAATGCAAAAACAATAATGCCCGGATGGATTGCTCTGAGAGGGACCGTCGTCTGGCTGACAGAATAATTTTGTAGATGCTGTTGCTCCTTTCAGCATCTGCAGAACTGGTCACACAGTCCTTGTACACAGCTGCAAGCTGTGAAAGGACTGGAATGCGGTCAGACATCCCACGCCAAAAGAGGTCAGTGTCAATCACCCCAGAAACAGATGCCTGTACTGCTTCCGGGCCTACATGTTCAAAGTAGAGGCGAAGCTCCTGATCGGGAACTTCGCTCAAACCAGTAATGGCTGAATATGCACTCTTGTCCTTAGGCAGGATGCAGAGTCGTGCAGGATTGAAAAGGCGCACTTGCTTCAAGAATCCAATGCCTGGTTGGGCCTCCCCCATGTATTTGCCCACCTTTTCCAGAGAATTTTCAAAAGCTTCATTAAACTGGGCTGTCATCTTTTTTTCTGTGTCAGAGATAATTTAGCCCCTGCAGTGGTCTGTAGAAATGGTTGTAGTGACTCCACAGTGAGGACTGAATTGTTTGTTAGGTTCATGTGGAGGTCCTCCAAATAATCATACACCTTCATTGTCACTGGTGTCTGACTCTGGAATAAGTCCATCAGATGTAAAATGTTTTGGCATTTTTCTGCCACAATCTCCAATTGAACTTTAATGCAGTTTCTTTGGTCGCTGTTCAAAATCCTTTGCAGATTTTCAAGGGAATCTGGGGAGACTTGCTGAGTTGCATCTCCGACTCAACAAACCCAGCATAGGCCTCAAAGTGCTTGCAGTGGTACTGAACAGCAGCAAACCAAGAATTCCACCGGGTACTGCAAGGGTCAGGTGCCATCCGTGGTTTCATCCCATGGTTCTCAGCAAGATGGTGCAGGTACCTTCTCTTTCTGCTACCGGCCACGTAAAAGATGCACGAGAAGTACAGAAGGAAAGCATTTAGCTCCACAAAAGGCTTCCTAAACGACTCTCCAATAAGGTTCATTATGTGTGCCAAGCAGGTGATATGTATGGAGTTTGTATACAGATTTCTCAACACAGTGTTGTATGCCTTGAGCATGTATGCTGCATTGTCAGTGTTAAAGGAAATAACGTTCTGAAAGGCTATGCTGTACTCTGTGAGCACCTTCACAACTGCTTGCGCTACAGTCCCATGGTTGCACTGTGAGAGGAACACTGTGTCTGCTAGGTGGGTGTGGATCTGACGGCCACCCTGCGCAGAGACCACTGCAAATAACACATTCAATACACAACGCCCTTCGACATCAGGTGTTTCATCAAATATAACACTGATCTTTTGATCTTGCAAGTGTTCTTTCAGCTCGTTCTTGGCTCCTATATATCTCTCTGGGAGATAACGTTCTTGAAGCTGATGACTTCCAGGTATCGCTCCACCATTTCGTACTCGCTCGTGGAGAAACTTGCGCAACATAGGGTGGTCGGTTTTGCTGAGCGGAATGTTCAGCGCTGTGCAGACATTGACCCACTCACTTATAATTTCCTGGTTTGAGGCACCGGCAGCTGTACTCTTTGTAAAAAGTGAGTTCACAGTCATCTGACGGGCACGTTTTGGCGAAGAGTGAGGGTCTGGATAATCTGAACAGCGCTTCAAGTGTTTTTGTGACCGCACATGCATATCGACTGTGTGTTTCCGGATGTGGTCCACCGCCACATTGCACACACTGCAAAACAGCACGCCACCATCAGCATGCATCACGGTGCTGTACTCTCTGGCCCGATCTGCTGCGGTTATATGGGTAGGTAGATGTGATCGGTGCTTCACAGTCTTCACAGGCTGCAGAAACCTCTCCATCGTGCTTTTGTTGTGGTGGCTTGTTGCTCCCTTGGAATCCAAAAGATCTCGGGCTTGTGGCGCAGTCACGTAACTCACCTACAAATATATTTGGTGTTACTAGATGTGTTCCAAAGGGGAAAAGGGCATTGCAATTGTTGAATGGAAAGTTAAGAAAACGTAGTGAAGCAATGATTAAAAATGCATGTAACTCTGAAGCTCCTGCAAATGGCAAAAAATTTGAAAACTTGTTGGGACAGATCCGCAATGGGAAACGGCACTCCCCAAACGCCGTTGAGCAAACAGTGTTAACACAGCAAGGGCAGTAGCAAAGAAAGGAGAACGTGAAACCTTTTGAAGCAAATTTGCATACACGGCGAGTTAACATACAGGTAGGCAGCGGTCCTTCGAAGTGGAATGGCACACTTGTGTGGTCCCGCTAGGTAACTTTGAGTCATCTGTGGAGGGCAGTGGGGGTGCGAGGTAAACATAAAAAACAAGGCAAAAGTGTTTCCCCCCCAAAAAAAACCCTGCCCCAAAGTGCCTGCAAAAAAAAAATAACATTTGGAGAAAAACGAAAAAAGGGGAAGGATGAGCCACCTGCAAAGACAGTGAAACCTAACTGTTCAAAACAAATTTGTACAAGTGTACTTTGTAGGAGCACATAAGCCAGGCGTTTACACTCGGGGGCAACAGTGCTTAACGGGTGTCTAGGGAAAATCCCGAGACAGCCCCAAACCACCCCACGAAAAACAAAAAACAAAATAACAATTATGAAACCCACATGATTACACAGAATCCCATCACCAAACCATGCACAGCGCTCCCACCCATCGCAAGTAGGACTTCACAAATATGGGTGGCGACCTCAAGCTTCTGCGCTTTAGCATATGTAGTATTCATCTCCCGGAAGTGTACAGAAACCAAAACTTACCCGTGCTGTGCAGCAGCAAGCATATACTAGTTGCCAGTCGGCCCAATGGCTCTTGAACCAGCAGATTCTTTCCTCCGGGACTCTACAAGAAGAAGAAAAAAGAGTTAGAGCAGGCTTGGCTCCCCCTTCCCATGGCACCTGTCCCACAACACTGCCACCTCCCCCACTACGCCTCTTTAAAAACCACAGCACCCCCATATGCCCCCTGGGCCCGCATGCCCAGCGGGCCCCAAAACAATGCCCCCAGGGCCCACCGCACACTGGGCACGCGGCGGGGACAAAACTTACCTGTGCTGTGCACCGGCTCTTGAACCAGCAGATTCTTTCCTCCGGGACTCTACAAGAAGAAGAAAAAAGAGTTAGAGCAGGCTTGGCTCGCCCTTCCCATGGCACCTGTCCCACAACACTGCCACCTCCCCCACTACGCCTCTTTAAAAACCACAGCACCCCTATATGCCCCCTGGGCCTGCATGCCCAGCGGGCCCCAAAACAATGCCCCCAGGGCCCGCCGCACACTGGGCACGCGGCGGGGACAAAACTTACCTGTGCTGTGCACCGGCTCTTGAACCAGCAGATTCTTTCCTCCGGGACTCTACAAGAAGAAGAAAAAAGAGTTAGAGCAGGCTTGGCTCGCCCTTCCCATGGCACCTGTCCCACAACACTGCCACCTCCCCCACTATGCCTCTTTAAAAACCACAGCACCCCCATATGCCCCCTGGGCCCGCATGCCAAGCGGGCCCCAAAACAATGCCCCCAGGGCCCGCCGCACACTGGGCACGTTGCGTGCCCTGTGTGCGGCGGGCCCCAAAAACATAAATGCACCCGGGGCCCGCCGCACACTGGGCGGGCCCAACCAACAATTTAAAAAAAAAAGGAATGCCAGGAGGGGCCCGCCGCGTGCCCAGTGTGCGGCGGGCCCCAAAAACATAAATGCACCCGGGGCCCGCCGCACACTGGGCATGCGGCGGGCCCAACCAACAATTTTGTTTGTTTAAATGCCAGGAGTGGCCCGCCGCGTGCCCAGTGTGCGGCGGGCCCCAAAAACATTATGCCCCCGGGGCCCGCCGCACACTGGGCACGCGGCGGGCCCAACCAACAATTAAAAAAAAAAAAAGGAATGCCAGGAGGGGCCCGCCGCGTGCCCTGTGTGCGGCGGGCCCCAAAAACATAAATGCACCCGGGGCCCGCCGCACACTGGGCACGCGGCGGGCCCACCAACAATTTAAAAAAAAAGGAATGCCAGGAGGGGCCCGCCGCGTGCCCAGTGTGCGGCGGGCCCCAAAAACATAAATGCACCCGGGGCCCGCCGCACAGTGGGCATGCGGCAGGCCCAACCAACAATTTTGTTTTTTAAATGCCAGGAGGGGCCCGCCGCGTGCCCAGTGTGCGGCGGGCCCCAAAAACATAATGCCCCCGGGGCCCGCCGCACACTGGGCACGCGGCGGGCCCAACTAACAATTAAAAAAAAAGGAATGCCAGGAGGGGCCCACCGCGTGCCCAGTGTGCGGCGGGCCCCAAAACATAATGCCCCCGGGGCCCGCCGCACACTGGGCACGCGGCGGGCCCAACCAACAATAAAAAAAAAAAAAAAGGAATGCCCGGAGGGGCCCGCCGCGTGCCCTGTGTGCGGCGGGCCCCAAAACATAAATGCACCCGGGGCCCGCCGCACACTGGGCACGCGGCGGGCCAACCAACAATTTTTTAAAAGAAATGCCAGGAGGGGCCCGCCGCGTGCCCAGTGTTTGGCGGGCCCCAAAACATAAATGCCCCCGGGGCCCGCCGCACACTGGGCACGCGGCGGGCCCAACCAACAATTTTGTTTTTTTAAATGCCAGGGGGGGCCCCGGGTCCCGCCGCACACTGGCCACGCGGCGGGCCCAACCAACAATAAAAAAAAAGTAATGCCAGGAGGGGCCCGCCGCGTGCCCAGTGTGCGGCGAGCCCCAAAAACATAAATGCCCCGGGGCCCGCCGCACACTGGGCACGCGGCGGGCCCAACCAACAATTTTTTTTTTTAAATGCCAGGAGGGGCCCGCCGCGTGCCCAGTGTGCGGCGGGCCCCAAAACATAATGCCCCGGGGCCCGCCGCACACTGGGCACGCGGCGGGCCCAATCAACAATTAAAAAAAAAAAGTAATGCCAGGAGGGGCCCGCCGCGTGCCCAGTGTGCGGCAGGCCCCAAAAACATAATGCCCCCAGGGCCCGTTCACGCTGGGCACGTGGCAGGAACGCCCCAAACACAACTTCCTTCCAAATCCCAAATCCTTACCTGGGCCGACGGTGAGGTGAGCAGCAGTCCTGAGAATGAGAGCACAGCAGGGCAGGTGAGGAATGTAAATATACACCACCTCGCCTGCCTGCTGTGAGGACCCTCCTTCTATTGGACCCGTGGCGAGAGCCACCGGGCCAATAGAAGGGGGTCTGGAGATATCTGGATTTTGCGGGCAATTACAAAGGTGCCGATTTCACGGGCACTATTGTAAAAATCGCGCTTTTTTACAAAAGTGCTGATTTCGCAGGCACTTTTGTAAAAATCGCGGCATTTTTCAAAAGTGCCGATTTCGCGGCTAACCGCGAAATCGCGAAATCGCGAAATCCTGGAGGGTCTGTATAGGTTGCCCTATCCATTTTTGCTATTCTATGTATTGAATTGAGCCACTCGCATTCTAAAGGAGAAACAGGTGAAATCCATTTAAGGCACAACTCTCTACGCGCCAGGAGAATTAACATAAAAATAAGAGTTGTGTATTGTTTAGATAAAATGTGTGTGGAGTCTTCGTCCGGAATTACCCCAAAAATAACCAGTGCTAAACTCACCTTAATTTCATGCCCCACAATACCTGACAGCGCTGTGCCCACTTTCTGCCAAAAGACTTGGATGGAAGGACACCGCCAGAACATGTGCGTTTCGTCTGCATTCATTTCTCCGCACTTTGGGCACTTCTTCACAGCTTGTAAACCCATTTTTGAAAGCCTTCGGGGGGTCCAGTATGCCTTATGGATGGTAAATAAGTGTTTTTTTCTTAGAGGTGCAGACTTCACACTATGCCATAAGAAAGGTAGAGATACTTGCCATAATGTATCAAGATCGTGTTCCGGCAGCTCCTTCCTCCAAGTCGCTTTGAACCAGGGATGTTGTTTTTCATGAGGCTGTATCAACATCCAGTACCATACTGAAACTTCCTTTTGACCCGGTGGGCACAAGACTATTTTTGATTAAAAAACTTGTTTCCCTTTCCTCCTTTTCTTAAAGTTTTGACCCAACTTACCAGTTGATAGTACTTAAATTTGGAGGCGGAACCTTCTGTAATCTCCTGCATTTTCTGCCAAGAAATTAGATCCGAACCTTCTAGCAATTGGCCCCATCTATGAAATCCTTTTTCTTTTATTGGAACTGCAAGAGAGTCTTGTAGGCAGGCTGGTGTTCCAGGCGATCTCCAGATTGGGGCGTAGTAGCTATAATACGGGATTTGTAGGAGACCCCTGATTTGCAACCATACTTTACATGCCGCTTGGAGAATTTTTAATCTCACCTTTTTAAAGAATTTCGGATCTCCAAATTTAAAAAGAAAAAGCTGGATTGATCCGGAGGACCAAAAGTAAGTGCTTGGAAAAGTGGTGAAAGATCAGAGGTATCTTTTAACAGTTGCCTGAAGATTTTTAGATGAAAGGCTCTCTGATATTGGAGGAGATCTGGACTTGCTATACCCCCATTTTCCTTTTTTCCCTGAACTTCTGCCAGGCTATTCTAGGTCTTTTCTTCCCCCAAATAAAACTGGAAAAGAGACCTTGCACTTTCTTTATCCATTCCTTCTTAAACGCTAAGGGAATTGAGTTAAATAGGAAAGTATATTTGGGTAAAATTGCCATTTTTAGGAGGTTAGACTTACCTAGGAAAGATAAAGGTAAAGATTCCCACTGTTGTAATTGTTTCTTAACTTTAGAGGTGACCTTGTCAAAATTTGTTTTTGCTAATGACTCAAGTTTCTGGACCACTTCAATCCCTAGGTACCTGATATTCTGTCTAACTAAATCACTCCTATAGTTTGTGTTCCATTGCATAATCTCTGTCTTTGCTGGGTTAACACCATAACCCGATAATTTGCCAAAACTCTCTAGTATTTCCCATATGGCTGCAATTGACAAATGTAGCTGGCCGGTAAAAATCATCAAGTCATCTGCGTATAGCCCAATTTTCTTTTCCCACCCGTTACATGAGAATGGTATGATATTCCTGCATGCCCTTAGTTTAATGGCGAGTGGCTCGATATACAAACTAAATAATAGGGGAGAGAGAGGACAACCTTGTCTGGTGCCCTTACCTATTTTAACTTGTTTAGATAAATTGCCATTCACTAAGACTCGGGCGGACGGGTTTTTATAGAGAGCCTTAATTGCAGAGACAAAGATATGACCCAGATTAAAACGCTGAATCACCTCTTGAAGAAAGGGCCAGCTGACCCTGTTGAATGCTTTAGCAGCGTCACATGTCATCACAGTTAGGGGGCTAGCGCTTTCCATTGCTAGGTCAATTGTGCCGATTAATTCATGGGTCAGGTCATGTAGGTGCCTCCCCTTCATAAAACCCTTCTGATCGCTGTGAATCAAAAGGCCGACCATCCGATCCAACCTTTTGGTAATTATCTGTGTATACAATTTGTAGTCACTGTTAAGAAGGGAGATCGGCTGTTGTCAGCTTTATGTAAGGGTATAATATAGAGGTTCAGCTTTGTAATTTGTTGTTTGGGTGTGATCTGTGTAGGGTGATGGAGAAGGAGAGAGCTTGTAATTGGCCTATTTGTTTTTCAGTATGTAGTTATAGACAGTTTTAGACTTTAAACAGCAAAACAAAATAGAGGATCAGGACTGCAGAGTTCTCCAATACTCATTTTCAAGGACACAATACCATTTAATTCAATTCCAAGGAAAGGAATCATGTCCGTACAGGAGTGGGACAGGGAGGGAAAGAAGATTAATTGGCCTGTTTGCCTGGAATGAGTGGAGGAGTGCTAATTTGTAAGCCATGTTGGAAGACATTGTCAAGACAGTGGCGTTCAATGCATCTGTTGCTATTGAATACGATTTCCTCTTTACAGGAAGGGACTGAGACATCATCTAGTCAGAGATGTAAGTTGCTTGTCAACCATAGGTGGTCCGAGGTGAGGATAAGATCAGCTCAGAGAGGACAAATGTTGAGCAAAGCTTTGGGCAGGTGGAGAGTCTCATGCCAGGAGTTTGTAGGTGGTGTTGGGCATGTGAGCTCTTTGGTTTTGTAATTACTGTTGGGGGTGAGAGAGATCCAAAATGTCTTGAGAATGTGTGTATGTATCATTCATAATTGTTAACTATGCCGTTTGCCTGCATGGATGATAGTTTAGTCATAGAGTACTATAAATGCAAATGCTGAAGCAGAGGTGACAACAGCTCAAAATGACTTTCTAAACTTTCATGCTTTGGACATTTGATGGCATATAGGCTTCACTATTTATTTGTTTCAGAAAACTTGTCTGTAACGTCAGCACACACCTTGTTCTCAGCGGAGATGGTGATGATGATTAAATTAAAAAAGAAGAGAGGCACAGAAAATATTTTCGAGCTATAATACTGAATAAACTAAGTTGAGACTGGAGAGAATGGAAACTCGGAAAGAGGTACCGCTCAAAAATAGGTCCAGCTGAGGACTCCGCTGGACGGTAAGTCTACTGGCCCCACCCCAGAAGTAACCTAACAGCAGGAGTGATGAAGGGGCCCAATGGCATGATACCTGCATACACATGCCCCGCCCCAACTGCTCCTCTCCAAACAGGGGTTAGAAGGGAGTTTGCAGGCATGTGAATACAGCACTACGATGCTGTCCCACAAATCTGTCACTCTGCATGGGACATGTGCAGTCGGAGTCATTAAGAGGTATGTTGCTTGTGTTTCTATATTTCTACAAATTAAACAATAGTATGTTAACTCTTCACATCAAGTGCATGCACGCTGCCACTGACAGTAAATAGGTATTAAGGGATTTTCTTTGAAAAAGCAGGTGTCTGGCTTTACTATATTTATGGTCAAAATGAACATTTTGAGTTGTGGTTTAAAAGTATAAATGTTAATATTTTCATAGAGTTCTGACAGGCCAGACTTTCAGGGTGCCAATTTACTTCTTGTCAGTTCCTATTCTTTGTGCTGGTTCTCTCTTTCTTATCAAACTACTCTTTGCATTCTGGGACTTATAGATTCAATGTTCTCATTATAAGTTAAAATCTATGTATCCCAGCATATAAGGAGATGTTGATTATTGCTATAGAGGTGTTTCCTTTTTTGGGGGGGGGGTGGGTATTTGTTTTTTTTAGAGGTGCGGTTATTTATTTTGTAGGGTTTTTAATGAGTTTTTAAAAATGTGCATGCACATTGTTAGTAACGGGTTTTTAGGTTTATAGTGATGAGGGTGTTCAGTATTGCTTTTGGGAGTGGAAGTTGGAGAGAAAGTGATGATACGTGCTGACACCGCTGTTGATGAGCAGGGCAACTCTGGGGCACCCGCTAAGGGCTGCTTGAGGTTCTTTTTCCCAGTACCCTGGGAGGCCCTTGGGACTCCCTCAGGAGTCCCGCTGGATCGTGGTGTATCGTCCCAATTTTTGAAAATTTTGGGCCTAGTGAGGTCCCTGTGGGACACCCACATGAGGGATAGGGGGTCAGGGTACTCCTACCCTGCCACCTTATGTCCTTTTTCAAACACCTTTTAAGGACAGGGGACCAAGTCCCTGAGTCCTGTAATGGCAGCTGCAACATTTATTTTTATGTTGCAACCACCCAATCTGAGCGCCTGCTCTGAAAAAGCTCCCTCAGCCAATCAGAAGGATTGAAGTTCAGAATTTTAGCCCAATAGTCTAGTATCTATAAATCTTGAACCTTAATTTCTCAACAACTAGTGAACAGGATTTACACCAAATCACAAAAAAGCATGCCTTCTTTAGTATTTGTTTTATTGTTTAATTTATTAAATCATTGCAATGTGTATAAAAACTTAAAACATTAGTCAAACAATTTGCCCTGTACTGCTCCCATCGCAATCAATAAAATTGTAACAGTAGAATATTAATATTTAGATAAAAGTTCTCTTCTGGAGTAAGGTAGCCATCATTTATGGACTAGCCCAAAGTGGCCTTATAGTAATATTTACATTTAGTAAAAGTAAAAATCCCTTCTAAAAACGAGGTAGCCGCCAAGCAAAAATGAGTGCAACGTAGCGCAAAAGGGAGTGCATGTTCGTAGGCCAGTGAAAAATGAGGAAATGTCATGTAGCTGAGGAGCTTAGGACTGTATTGTCCAACAATTTGTCCGTAAATTTATGAATAGTTCAATAGATGCTCTAGGTCAAATTTAACTTGTTCTGTGTTGTGCTGCCATGATTTTAGCGTGAGGTTCAGAGTTACAGTGATCGATAACAGAACATTGATATTACATCTTTTCCTCAGCCTCACAGCTTGGAGTTCCATGTCGCCTTAAACAGGGTTCCACTATTATTGAAGGAGCACAGTCTTTCAGTATAAAGCATGGGTTCTATGTTGCATGTGGAGTAAAACTAGGTTGGGGGAAGTATCAGCCCAAAGCTGTGCTATTGACTTGTGGAGTGATTCGATGTTGTGAAACTGAGATAGGGGTCACAGAGTTACCAGATCAGAGGACTAAAATGAGGCAAAGGCTACTTCAATAATGTACCATTGGTGTGTCCGCCAGTGGCTATTTCCTCATTTTGGCACAGGACCTGGATTTTCTGAGTGACCAATGGCTGCTTAAACTTACGATATGCAAGATGAACAAAGATTGTGGAGCTGATGTTTAGGGCCGTGTTCTCCAGGTTCAGTGCCACAATGATGCCCTGCCTGCAAGACTGGAACCCCAGTTTGTTCCACTTAGGCCTCAGTTATGATCTACGCAGGTTCATCAGTGCTGGGTAGATGCATACAATGTGATCCAAGGATTCGACTGATTCCCCACAACCCCTACACGCAAGCTTGTCTGATGGGCGCTGCCAAAGGGGTTGATGTTTCAAAAGGTGCCACTCGCCCAGTCTAAGCGTCAAGAATCTCTGTTTTAGGTGCAGGGGATATGTGCAAGCAAGGTATGGCGGAGGAGAGGCCAGCTGGTAAAAGTTGATTACTGCCCATGCGTGCTTGCGTTTGCCAAGGATCATCTTGTCAGACGAATAGGAGCACAATTGGATACGCTTCTTGATGCTTAATTTGAACGCTTTTTTACTTGGTCTAAGATTCCACAGTTCACTTTCTGATAGTTGCTGTGTACATTCATTAAAAAAACGGCTGTATGACCCACCAGGGTTGTTGGAGCTGATATCTGACCATAGCAGGGACTCGAGGGAGCCAGGTCTAGTCTGTCTTAACTTGTGGCACAGGCACAGGAAGGCACCTGTGCTTTGCATTTCGTAATTAAGGAGGCCTAGTTCTAATCGAATCTGTGCTGCGAATGAAGTTTTTGGCAACTGAAGAACCTTTTTGTAGATCTCACTCCTGTGTTGTTTTGGTGTGGAGCTGAGCATGCCCAAGGAAATTTCAAAGCCGTGCGACAAGGTGGGGCCTATTTTGGCTCGCATAACTTCCAACATTGGAACCAGATTCAGACCTGTCAGCTTTTTGGAAAGTGTGGAGAGGCTGACTTGAAGAGCCATGGATTTTATAGTGATTTTACTGCAGTGTTTGTCAAGGGTACCCCTAGAGTCGATGTTGATCCCCAGGTATTTATATGTTTTTCCATTTGAAATCTGGAAGTTGTTGTACGACCAACCTCCTCCTCTGTAACATTTCCTGCCACATATGACCACTTGGGTTTTCTTTAGATTTACCTCCAAGTTGTTTGTGGCGGTGTAGCTGTATAATTTATCTAGCAGTTGTTGCAGCCCAACTCTCGTGAGACTGAGAAGAGCCAGGTCATCGGCATGTAGGAGATTGCTAAACTGAGCACCACCGATCCTAGGAGAATGGCTATTTGTTGCTTCTAACTCTGCTAAGAGGTAGGCTAAAGACAAGTTGAAAAGCAGAGGAGCTAACACACATCCCTGTTTGCCCCCCCTCGACATCTGTATTTTTCGAGATAGATGAGAGCCAGTGTCAAGCTTAACTTGGATCCAGGTGTTAGTGTGCAATTGGACGATTGTCTCCAAAAGTTAGGCCGGAATTCTAAATTTCGTTAACTTAGCCCAAAGGGCCTCCCTTGGCACCCGGTCGAAAACTGCTTTGAAATCTTCAAAACAACAGGAAAGCGCCTTAGAGGATATATTCGCTTTGTCAATAAGTATTGATAAGGCTAGAAGAATGGACAGTGTACCTGAATTAGCCACAAAAAGTGTTTGATTTTTTGGGATCCTTTCGAGTTGGCCCAATATCTCAGGTCGTCGAGTAAGAAATTGGCAAAATGTTTTGCCTCATTGTCCAGTAAGGCTATCAGCCTGTAGTTGTTTGGAGATGAATGGGAGCCAGACTTGTGAATTGGGTGAATTATCGTCCCGCACCATGAGTTAGTATAGTTGAGCTCCGTAGGGTGTAATCGAAAAGGTTAGCTAACTGTTTTGACCAAAAAGAAATGTTCGACTTAAACAGGGCCTGTGGCAGGCCGTTTGGGCTGGGCGCTCCATCAGATCTTACTTTGGTTAGTATTTTGACCAGCCTTGTTCGAGTGATGGAAATGTCCTCGCTTGGGTGTTGCTGCATGTCTTGCGAGTGTACCAGCCACTCCCTGTAGATGACTTTAGAAGGTGTAACATTGTTAATCGATGTAGATTCAATTCTATCGTCCGCCTGGAAGTGTCCAGTCAGGAATGTTACCCATTCTTGCTCTGAGATGTTTGCACTCCCCTGGCTGGTATTTCAGTTAATTTGCCTGTTTATTAGCGCCCAAAATTTTCTTGGGTTCTGGCTCTTACTTTCCCAATAAAGAGTACACCAAAATTGCTGGAGGTGATGTTGTTTGTCGTTTTGGTATGGCCGTATATAATTTCTTTGTGCAGTTTTGTAGTCGGTCAATAGCTCTTCGGATTCGGGATGCCTCCTAGCTGCCCTGACGGTGGCATTTCTAACTTTCTCTAGCGCCATTGTTTGGATCGAAATAGGGTTCTGTTTATTACTTGGATTGACATGATGTTGCGGTGGTAGTTGGAATTGACTTAAAAGTTCAGAACAAAAACTTATCCAGTCGGTTATTGGAGAATCTGTCAATGGATTGCGATGTGTGGTGAGTTGCTCCCACTCCGTCATGATCTGTGTACTGATGTCATCATTCCACCTTAAGTGTTTTAGGTTTTTGGAATGAAATCCTTTATATGTGATTTTAGCTGGGTCGTGATAGGCTAAATTCGGAGTGACAGTAACAACTTGTGGGCGGTGATCGCTCTCGGAATGTGCTATAATGCTGTTGTTTTCTATGTATGGAAACAGCCAATTTGGGGGGATGTCCTGTGGGAATCTGCCGTTCATTACAACAAAACCTGCACTGTAAAGTTGTATGACCCAATGTTCCCATAGGCTTCAACGCAGTTGGAATTTGGGTATAACCTGTGCCTTCATTTTTGGTGGGGGAATGAAAGGAGACTTTCTGAATCCTCCGGACTCCCTTGAAACAGGTTGGTGTTGAAGTCCCCTGTGAGAAGACAATCTGCTTGTTGAAAATCCCCAGCCAGGTTGCACAAAACTATGAATAGACGGTTTAACTGAGACCTTTTTGTTTGAGCGCTCAGATTAATGTAAGCGTTGAGAAGCAACAAAGGATGCTGCGGTCAGCATGGGTTAATTTTGACTCCAAGCAACCAATTCTCATCAAAATGTAGTGGTCCAATAGTACCTTTTAGGCTGCATGAAGTGTTTTTGGACAGTACCCCGTTAGGCCGGCTGAATTTGTGATCCCTTACAGCTGATTTCCAATGTTCAATGTATTCAGTTAAGGTATAGTTTTGAGTGGCCCATGTTTCCTGAAAGGCGAGAAGGTCATGTCTGGAGATAAAATTCTGTGTCTCTGGAGAGTCCATTTTGTGTTGAAGGCCACTGATGTTCCAGGAGCATAAAGATGAGGAGGGCTGCAGCTGCAGATTAGTAGGAGTTGTAAATTGTGATTGAGGTTCTCTGTATTTGATGGCTTTCTTTTGCATTTGTTGTTGTGGTTGCTGTTTGTCAGGTCAGGCAAAAAAGCATACTTTCTGGGTAAACATCTTGCTTTCTGCTAAAGTAGGTGCAATTCTGTTCAGTCATTTTCGCTGTGGCGCTGTCTAAAATGTCATATGAGAAAATTGCGTTTTGGGACCTCCCCTTTTTCTCTGCCTCTGATATATGGATCACTCTGAAACTTTCCAGGAGAAAGCTGAGGTGGATTACCATTTTTTGGGGAAAGTTTGTGAAGATTCGTGAAACGGCACCAAAGTTCTTGGCAAAAAAAAGTCAATTTCCTGTGGGAACTAGGTCATATACATACATATATTACCTACTGGAGGTTGGCAGTAGGTAGTTATAGTTAGGGCCAAGTTTCTGTAGGAAAAGTGTTTTCTGTTTTGCTAATAACTTTGGCGCCGTTTGACTAATCTTCACGAAAAGCTAGTTTGCCTCTTACTTCAGCTTTTGTCTGGAAAGTGTCTGGGTGATTCGTCAAGCTGGGGTCCAAGAAAAAGGGGGATCACAAAACGCTTTTTCCTCATGCAAATTCCCATAGGGATTTTAGACACGACTACAGCTTGAACTGCTGAATGGAATTACTCCAAATTTGGCAGAAAGCTATATCTTGAAAATTTGTTTTTGAAATTTGGTGTAAATCCGTTCGGTAGTTTTGGAGTTAATAAAGAAAAAAGATTTATGTATAGCTAGGGACGCGGAGGGTCCACTGATCCAACAGTTCTCATACTGAGATCTGATTGGCTGCCACCACTTTAACCAGGAAGTGGTGGTAGCCATCTTGAAAGTGCAAAAGAAAACACACAAGTGGGGGTAGGACTAACCTGAAGCCCTACTCCTGGTGGTGGGGTCCCAAGGGATCCGCCTGGGGCCAAAAATGTTTTTTATTTTTATTTTGCTGCTAATTTGCGAAGGATCTGTGAATCTGTGGCAAAATTAGAAAAAAAACAAGCGCTGTCCTGCATGCTTGTTTTTTTATGCCCCCCGGGTGGGCCAGGTCCCAGGGGTATTAATAAATATATTTGGGGTCCACCTCCCCAGGCTGATTTCGGACCCGGGGATCCCATCCCCTGGGGCGAGCCTTATTGCAACTGGGAGGGGTGCATGAGGCCCCCCTCTCGGGCCAATTTTGGCAATGGAGAACTCATCCTGTGGCCCCGCCAATATTTAAAAGGGGGAGGAAGGCCATGCAGCCCCCTTCCCAGGCCAATTTTGACCCTGGAGGCCCCATCCCCAGGGTCCAGCCTTATTACAACTGGGAGGGGGGCACACAGCCCTCCTCCCAGGCCTATTTTGGTCCCAGGAACCTCATCCAGGTTGGATTAACATATGATAATTAAAAATTATGTTTGTTAAGAAAACCCTAGAAATTCACTGAAAAAAGCAAAAGTTACAGGGACGTTATAGTTAGGAAATAGCATTAAAAACCGTAGACATTCATGAAAAATCAAAAGGTTACAGGTACGTTATTGTTTTGAAATAGAATTATAAAACACCTTAGAAATTCACACAAAAAAACAAAGGTTACAAGGTCGTTATAGTTAGGTTCAGATTTTACACACACAAAACCATAGAAATTCAGCAGTTATAGTTAGAGTTGTTCCTAGTAACTATAGTAACTCGTGCCCTAACGTAACTATAACTCGCACCCTTGTCATGCACTGCTAATCACCAAACATAAAATCACTACATCATTTGCTGGTAAATTATTGAAGAGAAAACTGTGCATGGCGGGGCGCGAGTTATAGTTACTTGAGATAACTATAACTGTAACTGCTGAATATCTATGTTTTTGTGTGTGTAAAATCTGAACCTAACTGTAACGCTATAACAACCCTGTAATCTTTCATTTTTTAGTAAATTTATATATATATATTATCTACTGGCGGTCGCCAGTAGATAGTTATAGTTAGGACCTATTTTCCATAGGAAATCCGCAACATTCTATTTCCAATAACTTTGGCGCCGGTTGACGAATCTTCACGAAATTTTCAAAACTCGTGGGGCGCTCCGGTCCGCTCCTATCCTGAAAGTCTCGGGGTGATTCATCAAGTGGGGGCCGAGAAAAAGGGGGTCCCAAAACGTGTTTTCCCCATGCAATTTTCCATAGGAACTTTTAGTCGCAGCTACAGCCCGAACTGCTGAACGGAATTACACCAAATTTGGCAAAAGGTAGCCCTTGGTTCAGAGTCGTGCCTTTGGTTAAATGGTGTAAATCCGTTCAGTAGTTCCTGAGAAAATCAAAAGTAAAATCACATATATATCTATGGCCGCGGAGGATCCACGCACCCTGCGCGCACCCTCCCGATCACGAGCTGTATGCTAATTGGCTGTCAACACTCCAAACCAGGAAGTGTTGGCAGCCATCTTGTTCCTCGGTAGAACCGAGGCCCAGAAACAAGTGCGCAAAACGCAAAAAGGGGGCAGGGTAGAAACACCCTGACCCCCTAGGCCTGCTTAGGGGATCCCACAAGGACTCCCAGGGCCCCAAAAAAATGTATTTATTTTTTTAAATCGGCGGGATGCGCGTAGGATGCGCGGATCCCGCCGTGAAAAAAAACGAAGCGCGCTTCGTTGTTATGTGGCCCCCGGGTGGGCCAAGTCCCGGGGGCATGCGGGGGTTTATAAAAATGAGTGGGGGGCCTCTAAGGCCCCCCAAGCCCCGGGGACCGCCACCCCCGGGGCTTTCAATTAAAAATGGTGCAGGAGGGCACTCGGCCCTCCCGCAGCCCCGGGGACCGCCACCCCCGGGGCTTCTTTTTTTAAAATTAAAATTACCTGTGTGGGGGGGGCTCGAGCCCCCCCACATGCCCCAGGGACCGCCACCTCCCCGGGGCACTAAGAATTTGAATGTGGGGGTCCGTTTCGGACCCCCGAGCCCCGGGGACCACCACCTCCCCAGGGCTTTGCACATGTTGGGAGGGGGGCCGCGAGGCCCACCTCCTGGAGCCCGTGATGGCCCTGGGGACCACCACCCCCCCAGGGCCGGCTCCTGTAGTGTCCCAGGGTGCTCACCCCCGGGACACTGTAGTTTGCTATGGCAGGGCGGGAGAATCGCGGCTCCCGTCCTGCCATAGCAAACTGCTTTGGTTTTGGAAGAGAGAGCAGGAAACCTGCTCTCTCTTCCAAAACCAAAGACGATTGCTTTTCCACACGGGGAGCTGCATCTTAGCAGCTCCCCATGTGGAAAGCAATGCCGGCTCCCGAGGGACGCGGGAGCCGGCGGGACCGTGGGGGATTGGGGACCCCCGCGGTCCCCAACGGAGAGGGCCAGCCCCGGGGATGGGGTCCCCGGGGCCAAAGTGGCCTGAGGAGGGGGCAACGCAGCCCCCTCCAAAAGATTTTTTTTTAAAGAAGGCCAAGCCCGGGGGATGGGGTCCCCGGGGCTGTTTAAGGCCTCGGGAGGGGGGCCATGCGACCCCTTCTAAAGTTTAAAAAAAAATAAAAAATAGGGGGCAGGCCCTGGGGGATGGGGTCCCCAAGGCAAATAAATTACAAAACGAAGGGGGCCACACAGCCCCCTTCTTAAAAAAAAAAAAAGACCGGCATCGCGCCGGAGGCCGCGCCCTCCTTGCAGCACTTTGCAAACGCGCCCTGGCGCGTTTGTAGATGGGGAACGAATTCCCCTTGAATACTGGGGGTCCCTGGGGGCCAACTAGCCCACCAGGAACCTCCAGTATGCGCCAGGGGGCTGCGTTGCAGAGCGGTGTTCTGAGGCCACGCCCCTTTTTACACCTCTCTGCAACGCAGCTCTGTGGCGCTTAATGGAGGTAGCTGGTGGGCTAGTTGCACCCCAGTGACCCTCAGGATTCAAGGGGAGTTAATCCCCCGACTTAAAATGCACCACGGGGCGCGTTTGCACAGTGGTGAAGGGAGGGGGCAGGGCCTGAGGTGACATGTGTGCAAACATGCCCTGTGGCGTGTTTTAAGTTGGGGG
This sequence comes from Calotriton arnoldi, assembly GCA_963921515.1. Classification (NCBI taxonomy): domain Eukaryota; kingdom Metazoa; phylum Chordata; class Amphibia; order Caudata; family Salamandridae; genus Calotriton; species Calotriton arnoldi. The sequence continues at coordinate 677,345 of CAWUFW010010313.1, read as the reverse complement.
ATTAAGTCCCCTTGAATCCTGAGGGTCCCTGGAGTCCAACTAGCCCACCAGGTACCTCCAGTAAGCGCCACAGAGCTGAGTTGCAGAGAGGTGTAAAAGGGGCTTGGCCTCGGACCACCTCTCTGCAACGCAGGGCTGTGGCGCTTACTGGAAGTACCTGGTGGGCTAGTTGGGCCCCAGGGACCCTCAGGATTCAAGGTGACCTAATCCCGTAACTTAAAACGCGCCACGGGGCACGTTTGCACAGTGGTGAAGGGAGGGGGCGGGGCCTGAGGTGACATGTGTGCAAACACGCCCTGTGGCGTGTTTTAAGTTGGGGGATTAAGTCCCCTTGAATCCTGAGGGTCCCTGGGGTCCAACTAGCCCACCAGGTACCTCCAGTAAGCGCCACAGAGCTGCGTTGCAGAAAGGTGTAAAAAGGGGCGTGGCCTCGGACCACCTCTCTGCAACGCAGGACTGTGGTGCTTACTGGAAGTACCTGGTGGGATCGGTGGGCCCCAGGGACCCTCAGGATTCAAGGTGACCTAGTCCCCCAACTTAAAACGTGCCACGGGCGTGTTTGCACAGTGGTGAAGGGAGGGGGCGGGGCCTCAGGTGACATGTGCGCAAACACGCCCTGTGGTGCGTTTTAAGTTGGGGAATTAATTCCCCTTGAATCCTGAGGGACCCTGGGGGCCAAATAGCCCACCAGGTACCTTCAGTAAGCACAACAGAGTTGCGTTGCAGAGAGGTGAAAAAAGGTGCGTGGCCTCGGAACGCCTCTCTGCAACTCAGCTCTGTGGTCCTAACTGTAGGTACCTGGGGGCTAGTTGGGCCCCAGGGACCCTCAGGATTCAAGGGGACTTAATCCTGCAACTGAAAACGCGCCACGGGCGCGTTTGCACACATGTCACCTCAGGCCCCCTCCCTTCACCACTGTGCAAACGCGCCCTGTAGCGCGTTTTAAGAGGTAGTTTTAATCCCCTGCCCTATTATGTACTAGGGACTTACAGAGGAGGTCATGTTAATCAAAGGGGTACCCCAACGCATAGTGTTCCCTAGTGTATGTAGGTGTTTTCACTGTATTCTAAGTGTCTTTTAGCATAGCACTGGCTCTGGTTAGTCAGAGTCAGTTACCACCAGTACACGTCTGAAAAAGTTGTGGGCACAGGATGATTTTGCAACAAGGCCTCTTTCTGCTCCTCTGTTGGTTCTTTCTGCACATCTTTTGCTTCTTCCTGCACTTTTCTTCGTCTTTGTGGACTTCTGTTGCTTCTTTCTGCATTTCTTTTGCTTCTTTCTGTGCGTTTTTTCTTCTTTCTTCACATGTCCTACCTCTGTAGGCATAGTTAGAAACTAGCATTTAAAAAACCTTTGAAATTCACTTAATTGTTCAATTGATTGCCCACATTTAATTTCAGGTCACCTACCGTCTTTCCACTGTTTAACTGTTCAGCCAGATTTACACAATTATTTCCTGAACACCAGCTGCCTACACTGCTTGTGCTGACTCTGCCGGCTCTACAGTCCTCACTTCCTCGTAGCTGCAAAGCCAGGCGAAGCACTCGCAGCGCGCCTGCCGCCGCAACCCAAGGAGGAGATCCTGGCGCCACCATTCGTTCTCAGAGCCTCACGAACCTCCGAAAATCCTCCAGAGCGAGGATTCTTTCCACACACACGCCGGTGCCAACCAAATGAGCCGCACCAGGAAATGCCGTGACCAGAAGGGGAACGGAAAACAGACGGCGGCGGTAAGCGCAGATTACAAGTTCATGTTCACCCCTCGCTAAGCTCCCGACCGGCGTCTCAGCCAGCCGCCATGTTTTCTCCCTCCGAACAATGAAAAGGAAAGCAACAGAGACGGTTATATGGGTACAAACGGTTATATTGGTCTAAGGGTAGAGCCACAGCAGGAGACGCTAGTGGGACACCAGCAAATTACCCCCGAGAATATAGATATTCCTCAGGCCCCGCTGGACAGACGCTATACATTAAGATCACATATTTATTCCCCGTGGGTACTGGAGGAGGTTGGAGGGGCTGTAAAAATACCTCGCAACCCACGTTAAAATTACAGGCAAGTCGGAGGAAAGGTAAAATAAATACTGGCCTTAATAAAGATCTGCGCCTCTTACCCAAAAAAGTAACTACTAAATCAGCGAACACTGTCCCGTTAAAGGGGAAACAATTAGCCACAGCTCAAAATTTTCAGAAAATCACCCCATCACTTAGATCTTATTTTAAGCTGAGGACTGAGCCTAAAGGTACAGAGGGTGGTACAGACAGCATGGATGGAAAAAACACTCCAGGAAGAGAAAAGCAGGAGAACAGAGCTAAGAAGTTCAGCGCAAAGACCATCCCTTCTAGTGAGCCTGATATCTCTCTAGCTCTCTCAGTGGTTACAACGCACAATAGATTTTCGCCTTTGAGTATGGAGGGATTACTATCTGAGGCCTGTGATGAAGGAGATAATGTCTTAGTACAATGTCAGGGAGTTGATGGACCATCTACTTCGGAGGAAGTGGCTAAGAGTACCAGTAGCTCAGAGAGCAAGGATGCATTGCAGGAGATGTTGTGCCGCCTTTCCTGGAAATTAAAGAACGTTTCGATATTTCGGAGGCAAATCAGAAAGAAATTCAGGGAACATGTTTGAGCCTGGAAGGAAAGATAGAAGGTCTTGCTATACGAATGCAAGAATTGGAGTTGGGTTATCAAGATCTACAGGCTAAAACCCAATCAAATACACAAGAGATGGAGCGGTTGAAACAAAGAGAGCGGGTACTAGCGGAAAGGCTTGCAAGGCTGGAAAATAATGCCAGGAGAAATAATATCAGAATCCTGAGTGTAGCTGAGGGGTTGGAAGGATCAGATATAAAATCGTTTGTGATAAATTTGCTGAGTAGTTCGTTTCCGCAGGAGGTCCCTCCGTTAAACCTAGAAGCAGAAATCCAGCGAGTGCATAGAGATCCTTTCAAACTACATCCAGGCCGAAAGAAACCACGAAAGATCCTGGTAAATTTTCTCTCGTACTCGGTAAAAGAAAAATTCTGGGGCTAGCGCTAAAAGAAAAATCTTTACAAGCACTAGGTGCGTCCTACAGAGTTAGGTCAGATATCTCAAAGGAGACAGCTGATAGACAGTGGGAACTGGGTAACAGAATGGATGAGCTAAAGAAACTGGGGGCATCCGTACAATTGAGTGATGTCACTGACCATGTCATGAGTGATGTAATTTGTGATGTCATCCGCAGTGCATTGCGGGGGCGCGAGTTATAGTTAGCTGAACTAACTATAACGGGGGAATTTCTATGGTTTTGTACGAGTGAAATGTCCAACTAACTATAACTGTCCCTAAAACCTATGTTTTTTTCAGTGAATATATATATATACATATAAAGATCAGTGCTCCTTCAATATATAAAATGAAAAAGGAGCCGGCACAACAAGTGGCTTTGCACAGAGTTTTTATGTGCAAAAGGAACGACGCGTTTCAGCAGTTAGCCTTTGTCAAGTTAATGTCAAGTGCTCTACCCACCACAGAAATACGTGAGGAACCGAAAAAACATAGAAGAAAGACTGTCATCAGTTATGTAAGTTCCATATTGAAATTAATGCAATTGTAAATAACATTTCCCAATTGCTATACAAAATTGAAATGTCAATAAAATACATATGAAGTCCTTTCATTATTAAAGACAATCATCAATACAGTGTATTTTATATATACATAATTTTGGTTTCAACACGACAAGTGCAAGATCACCTAACAGTGAATGTTTATAAAAAGGCACTTATACGATATAGCAAAATCACAAGTCTCCAATGAGCGAAACACCCCAAAAGATTGCAGATCAATTATAAAAACATAAACTGTTCATGCAAGCTACCTCAAGCTTACCATATTAGCTTGGATAATAGCCCAAAGCTAAGGAAAGGAGTTTTGGAAAAATTCCCCAAAATTTAGGGCAAGTGCCCCTAGATAACAAACCTGTAATATCACCAGTTATATCCTCGTAGTCACAATTATGAACTGAGGATGCAAAAAACGAAGGGGTAAGTCAGGTGGTGCTCCATAACGGAGCAGGGGCGATTTTTTAACAATCAAGGGCAAGTGCCCATGTTTGGGGATCCAAAGTGTTTGCATATTAAAAAAATGCCTGAAAGATGTGACATAAGTGAGATACAGACAAACACACAAATAATAATAAAGAAAGAAAAAGGGCAATTACTATAAAGTTGGGATTATGGGAATGTATCAGTTCTGAATCTAGCATTGGTATAAAACCAATGTTTAGCCAATGTGAGTAGTCAATTCCTCACTGCTGTTCATTCCGAATGGTCATTGTTTGTGATTGCATGAAGGTGCTGTAATATTCTCAGTTTCAATGGTAATTTTGTGCTACCAATATAGCGTAGCCCACAGGGACATTCTAATAGGTATATTGTGAACTCCGTACTGCATGTGATGAATTTACGGATGTATCTGGTTTTGCCATTCCCAGTGGTATAACTTTTACAGATTTACCACTTGCTCCTCCCACCAGCCCAGAAAAAGATTAGCTAGGCTGGGGGCGAAACAAGTGCCCATGGCTGTGCCTGACTTCTGTCTGTACACCGCTCCTTCGAACATAAAAATGTTCTGTTCTAGACAAAAAAGCATCATAGCTCCTAGCATGTTTTTTCTGGGCTGGTGGGAGGAGCAAGTGGTGTGGACTGATGAACATGAGAGATTCACCAAACACATCCCAATTTGGATCAGGTACATAGACGACCTGTTCCTTATTTGGGACGGTGATGAGAAGAGTGCCAGGGAATTCATTCGTACCTTGGAAACTAATGACCTGAATCTCAGTTTTACCTACACCATCAGCAGCACTCACTGTGAATTCCTAGATGTGGCAATTGAGATTGAAGGAAACAAATTACAAACATCACTCTTTAGAAAGAAGACAGCAGGCAACAGTACGTTGCATGCTGCAAGTCATCATCCAACACCACTTGTGCATAGTATACCTTACGGCGAACTCTTGCGAGCCCGCCGTAATTGTAGCAATGATGAGACCTACAAAAAGGAACAAACCAATATCAAATTGAGATTTCTACAACGAGGCTATTCAGAAAAAATTCTCAATCAAGCCAGTAAGAAACTGGAAGGGGTCAAGCAAAGTGATGTTTTATTTAAGAATAAGACTAAAAACAAAAATAAGAGTGAGGACAATAGACCTAGACTCATCACCACATATAACAAAAGATCTCAACTTTTTAGACGCTTACTTAGGAAACATTGGAACCTTCTAATTACTGATCCCATCATTGGCAACACCATAGGGGCTGCCCCACAGGTGACATACAGACGATCTAAGTCATTGAGGGATTCCTTGATGCACAGTTACCAGGAACATAAATTACCTTCAAATTAGTTAAACAAAAAATTGGAAGGTTTCTATCCCAGTGGATTATGTAAAGCTTGTAGAAACAGTAAAATCTGTAAAAGTTATCCCACTGGGAATGGCAAAACCAGATACATCCGTAAATTCATCACATGCAGTACGGAGTTCACGATATACCTATTAGAATGTCCCTGTGGGCTATGCTATATTGGTAGCACAAAATTACCATTGAAACTGAGAATATTACAGCACCTTCGTGCAATCACAAACAATGACCAGAGCTACCCCGTAGCCCTCCACTTCAGGGTAGAACACAGCAGTGATAACAGTCTTCTAAAAAGTTTTGGGATTGACTGTATCACAAAACACGCCAGAGGTGGGGACAGAGAGAAACAGTTGAGAATCTTGGAATCAAGATATATCATTGACCTAAATACTAAAATTCCATTCGGAATGAACAGCAGTGAGGAATTGACTACTCACATTGGCTAAACATTGGTTTTATACCAATGCTAGATTCAGAACTGATACATTCCCATAATCCCAACTTTATTGTAATTGCCCGTTTTCTTTCTTTCTTATTATTTGTGTGTTTGTCTGTATCTCACTTATGTCACATCTTTTAGGCATTTTTTTAATATGCAAACACTTTGGATCCCCAAACATGGACACTTGCCCTTGATTGTTAAAAAATCGCCCCTGCTCCGTTATGGAGCACCACCTGACTTCCCCTTTCGTTTTTTGCATCCACAGTTCATAATTGTGATTATGAGGATATAACTGGTGATATTACCGGTTTGTTATCTAGGGGCACTTGCCCTAAATTTTTGGGAATTTTTCCAAAACTCCTTTCCTTAGCTTTGGGCTATTATCCAAGCTAATATGGTAAGCTTGAGGTAGCTTGCATGAACAGTTTATGTTTTTATAACTGATCTGCAATCTTTTGGGGTGTTTCGCTCATTGGAGACTTGTGAGTTTGCTATATCGTATAAGTGCCTTTTTATAAACATTCACTGTTAGGTGATCTTGCACTTGTTGTGTTGAAACCGAAAATATGTATATATAAAATACACTGTATTGATGATTGTCTTTAATAATGAAAGGACTTCATATGTATTTTATTGACATTTCAATTTTGTATAGCAATTGGGAAATGTTATTTAGAATTGCATTAATTTCAACATGGAACTTACATGACTGATGACAGTCTTTCTTCTATGTTTTTTCGGTTCCTCACGTATTTCTATGGTGGGTTGAGCACATGACATTAACTTGACAAAGGCTAACTGCTGAAACGCGTCGTTCCTTTTGCACATAAAAACTCTGTGCAAAGCCACTTGGTGTGCCGTCTCCTTTTTCATTTTATATATTGAAGGAGCACTGATCTTTACATTTTGATGGTGGTTGCTTCCATCGACGGCACCAGCGCTGCGAGGCCAGCGGCGGTAGAGTAGCAACGCTGTTGGACGAATATATATACATATATATATATATATATATATATATATTATCTAATGGCGGTCGCCAGTAGATAGTTATAGTTAAAACCTATTTTCCATAGGAAATCCGCAACATTCTATTTGAAATAACTCTTGCGCCGGTTGACGAATCTTCGCGAAAGCTTCCAACTTGTTGGGGCGCTCCGCTCCGCTCCTACCCTGAAAGTCTCGGGTTGATTTGTCAAGCGGGGGCCGAGAAAAAAGGGGGGTCCCAAAACGCGTTTTCCCCATTCATTTTTCCATAGGATCCTTTCATCGCGGCTACAGCCTGAACTGCTGAACAGAATTACACCAAATTTGGCAAAGAGGTAGCCCTTGGTTCAGTGTCGTGCCTTTTGCTTAAATGGTGTAAATCCGTTCAGTAGTTTCTGAGAAAATCACAAATAAAATCACATATATATCTATGGCCGAGTAGGGTCTGCGTACCCTCCCGATCACGAGCTGCATGCTAATTGGCTGTCAACACTCCAAATCAGGAAGTGTTGGCAGCCGTTTGTCCCTCGGTAGAACCGAGGGACAGAAACAAGTGCGCAAAGCGCAAAAGGGAGCAGGGTAGAAACACCCTGACCCCTAGGTCTGCTCAGGGGGTCCCACAAGGACCCCTGGGCAGAAAAAGCATATTTAAAAAAAAAATCGGCAGGATGCGCTCAGGGTGCGCGGATACTGCCGAAAAAAATTGAAGCGCGGTCTCCGCGCTCGATGCAAATTTGCCCCCGGGTGGCCCAAGTCCCGGGGGCATGCGAGGGGTGGGTTTATTGTTTATGGGGGCCTCTAAGGCCCCCGAAGCCCGGGGACCGCCACCCCACGGGGCTTTATAAAAAAATGATGGCGGGAGGGCTGTGCGCCCTCCCGTTGCCCGAGGACTGCCACCCCCAGGGCTGTTTTTTTATTTTAAAAACCTGTGTGGGGGGCTCCAGCCCCCCACACGCCCGGGACCGCCACCTCCCCGGGGCACTAAAGATTTAAATGTGGACCACCACCTCCCGGGGCTTTGAACAAGTTGGGAGGGGGCCGCGCGGCCCCGTCCTGGAGCCAGTGATGGCCCTGGGGACCACCACCCCCAGGGCCGGCTCCTGCAGTGTCCCGGGGTGCCTACCCCGGGACACTGTAGTTTGCTATGACAGGACGGGAGCATCGCGGCTCCGTCCTGTCATAGCAAGCTAGTTTGCATTTTGAAAGAGAGAGCAGGAAACCTGCTCTCTCTTTCAAAATGCAAACCCAATTGCTTTCTACACGGGGAGCAGCATGTTAGCTGCTCCCCATGTGGAAAAGCAATGCCGGCTCCCGCAGGAGGCGGGGAGCCAGCTGGGACTGTGGGGGATTGGGGACCCCCACAGTCTCCAACGAGAGGCCAGGCCCTGGGGGATGGGGTCCCCGGGGCCATAAGTGGCCCGGGAGGGGGCCACGCAGCCCCCTCCCCAATTAAAACTAAATAAATAAAAAAGGGCATGGCCGGCCCCGGGGGATGGGGTCCCCGGGGCCTTAAATGGCCTGAGGAGGGGGGCCACGCAGCCCCCCTCCAAATATATATATTTTTTTAATTAAAAAAGAGGGCATGCCCCGGGGGATGGGGTCCCCGGGGCCAATAGATGCCCAGGGAAGGGGCCACGCGGCCCCCTTCCCATAAAAAAAAGGAAAAAAAACGGCATCGTGCCGGAGGCCCGCCCCCTCCCTGCAGCAGTGTGCCATCGCGCCCCTGGCGCGTTTTAAGAAGGGGAAGTAACTCCCCTTGAATACTGGGGGTCCCTGGGGCCAACTAGCCCACCAGGAACCTCCAGTATGCGCCAGGGGCTGTGTTGCAGAGAGGTGTACAGAGGCCACGCCTCTTTATACACCTCTCTGCAACGCAGCTCTGTGGTGCTTTTGGAGGTACATGGTGGGCTAGTTCGACTCCAGGGACCCTCAGGATTCAAGGGGACTTAATCCCCCAACTTAAAACGCGCCACGGGGCGCGTTTGCACAGTGGTGAAGGGAGGGGCGGGGCTTCAGGTGACATGTGTGCAAACAGGCCCCGTGGCGCATTTTAAGATGGGGAATGAAATCCCCTTCAATCCTGAGGGTCCCTGGGGGCCAACTAGCCCACCAGGTACGTCCAGAAAGCACCACAGATCTGCGTTGCAGAGAGGTGCAAAAGGGGCGTGGCCTCTGAACACCTCTCTGCAACGCAGCTCCTGGCGCATACTGGAGGTACAGGGTGGGCTAGTTGGACCCCAGGGACCCTCATGATTCAAGGGGACTTAATCCTCCAACTTAAAACGCACCACGGGGCGCGTTTGCACAGATGTCACCTCAGGCCCCGCCCCTCCCTTCACCATTGTGCAAATATTCCTCTAAAATCAGCCGAACTACGAATTCCGATTTACTCACCTGTTATCAGGAGAGACCTCAGTGCTGCATCTTTCAGCCCAGTACTGATCCTGAAAAGTAATTTTAACCGTACTTACCAGTAACTTGAATTTCCTTCCATAGGATATCATTGCCTGCTTTTTGCTGAAAAAGTTTCTGTGTCGATTTTTGTAACATACAAATATTCCTCTAAAATCAGCCGAACTACGAATTCCGATTTACTCACCTGTTATCAGGAGAGACCTAAGTGCTGCATCTTTGAGCCCAATACTGATCCTGAAAAGTAATTTTAACCGCACTTACCAGTAATTTGAATTTCCTTCCATAGGCTAACATTGACTGGTTTCACTTGGAAATTCTTCTAAGTGTGGAGTTTTGGAACTTTATAATATTCCTCTAAAATCAGCCGAACTAAGAATTCCGATTTACTCACCTGTTATCAGGAGAGAACCCAGTGCTGCATCTTTTAGCCCAGCACTGACCTTGAAAAGTAATTCTAACCGTACTTACCAGTAAATTGAATTTCCTTCCATAGGATATCTTTGCCTGCTTTTGCTGAAAAAGTTTCTAAGTGTCGATTTTTGAAACATACAAATATTCCTCTAAAATCAGCAGAACTACGAATTCCGATTTACTCACCTGTTATCAGGAGAGATCTCAGTGCTGCATCTTTGAGCCCAGTACAGATCCTGAAAAGTAATTTTAACCGTACTTACCAGTAACTTGAATTTCCTTCCATAGGCTAACATTGACTGGTTTCACTTGGAAATTCTTCTAAGTGTGGAGTTTTGGAACTTTATAATATTCCTCTAAAATCAGCCGAACTACGAATTCCAATTTACTCACCTGTTATCAGGAGAGAACCCAGTGCTGCATCTTTTAGCCCAGCACTGACCCTGAAAAGTAATTCTAACCGTATTTACCAGTAACTTGTATTTCCTTCCATAGGAATCCATTGTCTGGTTTTCAGCAGAAAAGTTTCAAAGTGTCGATTTTCACAAACTACAAATATTCCTTAAAAATCGCCTGTATGACTTAAACGCATTCTTTCAACTGTTTACAGGAGATGCACCAGTGCTGGATCCAAGATCCACCACTGAGTAAGAAAAAGTAACGATAACACTACTTACCTGCTAAGTGAATTTTCTCCCATAGGATAGCATTGGTGATTCTATGTGAAAAAGTTTCTAAGTGTCAACTTTTAAAATACAATAATATTCCTTAAAAATCACTACTGTAACCAAAACGCTTTTACTCAACTGTTTACAGGAGATGTCCCAGGACTGAATCTAGGATCCAGTCCTGTGGTTAGAAAAGTAATCCATAAAGTAACTAATTGCATTTAACTTGAAATTCACATTGAGCTCAATGTTGCATTGTGTTTGAAATTGTGTTGCCCATTACAACAACTGTAACTACTGTACTTAAAAGTCTGTTGCCTATTTGCAAAGTATTTAAACTAAAGTAATTCATTCTGAGAAAGTATATTTTGTAATGTAATGTATAATGTAATTACAATGTATTTTAAAAAATAAAATATCTAAAAATGAATAGTTTAAAAAAATGTAGTAAATCAGTATCAAAAAAATAAATATAACAATTAATACATTTAAAAATTGTCATTTACAAAACCTTTGAAATTCACTGAAAAAAACCATAGGTTTCAGACATGTTATAGTTAGGAATTAGCATTTAAAAAACCTTTGAAATTCACTGAAAAAACCATAGGTTTCAGGCACGTTATAGTTAGAAATTAGCATTTAAAAACCTTACAAATTCACTGAAAAAACCATAGGTTTTAGGGACAGTTATAGTTAGTTGGACATTGCACTCGTACAAAACCCGTGAAATTCCCCCGTTATAGTTAGTTCAGGTAACTATAACTCGCGCCCCTGCAATGCACTGCTGATGACGTCACATATTACATCACTCATGACATGGTCAGTGACATCACTGATGACATCACTGATGACATCTCAAATGACATCACTGATGACATCATCCATGTGATAATTTGATGCATCTTCTCACACCCTAATATAACTTTTGATACACCCACTGTAAATTACAGACTGCCATTGTCAAAACCATAGACACTCCAACACCAATTACTATATACACACTCACTGATTCTTAGGTCTACACACACACATCTACTCACTCACCCGTACAGTCACTCATACTTATAGTCACTCAGTACAGGACTATTATATGCACTCATACACCTATATAAACACTCACACACCGCCACTCATCCATAGAGGTACTCACACACCTAGTCAGTCATGCAAAAATTAAGCACACACCCATTTACTCACCTATACAGTTATACACACACCAGCTCACTTACTCATACAAATACTAGCACATTCTTACACTCTTATACAATCTCTGATATAAGCACACACTCATCCATACAGTCACTATCACAATCACACACTCTCGCTTATAGGTATTTATATACTCCAACACACATATATACTGCCTTTCACATATGTAGTTACTCACACATGTACCACTGGGACATATATTCACTCACTAACACACTCTTACACACACTTATCCACCCATACAGTCTATCACAGATGCACTTTTGTAACCATCCATCCAGTGAATCACCCACTCACACATCTATGCACAGAGTCGCACACACCCCACCCACACAAACACTAAGGCACCCATACAGATACTCAGCCAACCAATCAATAACTCATATAGACACTCATGTAGCTATTCACAAACCCATGCTGCCACTTACACAGCAACAGACAGACGGATACAAACATTCACCCAGTTTAGTCACTAACCCATGCATTCAGTAAGATACGTTTAATCACTCACTTATAGAGTTAGTCACGCACCTACTAAATCATCCATTCAGACACTTATACACCCACTCATTCTTCAATACGCCTTTCCCTATATATATTAAACATATTTAAACTTTACAGAAACACACAGTCACTGGATGATGTCATTTGAGATGTCATCAGTGATGTCATCAGTGATGTCACTGACCATGTCATGAGTGATGTAATATGTGACGTCATCAGCGGTGCATTGTGGGGGCGCGAGTTATAGTTACCTGAACTAACTATAACGGGGGAATTTCACTGGTTTTGTACGAGTGCAATGTCCAACTAACTATAACTGTCCCTAAAACCTATGGTTTTTTCAGTGAATATATATATATATACATATATATATATATAGTTCCAATCCCAATAAACACACTTCATTATCGAGATATATATATATATATAAATGCAAACATTTTGTTTGGGAAAATAATTGATTATGTTTCATTTATAATAAACTGTAAAAGTATGTGGCTTTTTTTAAACAAATGTAGGTAATGAGTGGAGAGTTTTAAAAAAAATATTCATTAGGAGATAAAAATGGAAATATGTTATTTATGAATATATTTTTACCAGTTTTAATTTTTTTGACAATTCAAATAATTTTTTTACATTTTGAAATCATTTCAGTTTACTCACTTCTAAGATCTTTTAATAATTTTGTTTATCAAAAAGTTTAATTTCATTCTGCAAAAACAGGGGGCTGGAGATCAACACAGCTAAAACTAAATTTATGGTATTTAATCCAGCAAAAACATTGCGCCCAAACCCCTCTTTAAATGGCACCCTACTAGAGAGGGTGTCAGTTTTTGATTATCTTGGCGTTACGCTGTCCGAATCATTTGAATGGGGACCCCAATTAGCCAAGGCAGGTCTCAGGCTTGCCCAGACGGTGGGGGACTTATAAAAACCCATAGGAACTCCTCTCATGTACCGCCTAGTCCTGTGGTTGACATTTACCAAGTACAAGTTAGGAGTGCCATAATGTATGGGGCAGAACTTTGGGGTCATCGTCCCACTGCTGGTTTGTCAAGCATAGAGAACAGATTTATGAGACAGTTGTTGGGCTTACCGTTGAGTTCACCCCTGATACCACTACATATAGATTTGGGCATTAGACCTATTGCAGACGAGGTCGGGTTGAGGCCACTAACTTTTTGGCGTAGATTGTGGGTGACCCCGGAGCTAGCAGATTACCAGTCAGAGCTGAAGGGGATAATGGGTCTCCAGGGGGTAGCTAACCTACCATGGTTTTCATATATAAAAACGTATCACTTAGGATTGGTATCCCCGATTTGTGGAGCAATCCCGAGGTGGCGTGTTTGACAATCTCACGTTTAGGATTGGTAAGAGCTTACCGATCTGCTAAGCTTGCTGACATCCAGGGAACCCCAATCTTGGTCACTTAACGGTTGATTTTTTGAATTTTAAAACTGACTATTTTATAGAGCCATTTTTAGATGTCATTCAACCCAACTTGGCAAGGAAGCTGTATATTCAGTTTAGAACAGGAACCTTGCCACTGCATGCTTTTACTAATAAATGGCACAAAATGCCTCTTCTTGGATGCCCCGCTTGTACTTGTTTAGGTGAGACGGTTATCCATGTTCTTTTTTTGCCCAGGCTATACTAAGGCTAGACAGCGTTGGCTCGTACCGCTCTGTAGAAATCTAGGGTGTAATCAATGTTTAGAGGCATTCAGAATTTTACTGAACTGACACACACCCACCTATTGTGTTTGCAGTGTCCCGTTTTTTAATTCAATGTGGCAGAGTCGAAGGGGATTTTTAAGCTTATCATTGTAGGTAGTAATCTCCTCCACTGAGCATTGATTCGTATTTTATCATTATCTTTTTTTTTTTTTTAAAGTTCTTTTTAATGTTTTTAGCTGTTCTTATTGTTTTAAATTAATAATAATCTATCATTGTATTATTCCTTTTCCATTGGTGGTATAGACAGTTATTTGATATAATTCTAAAAAAATGTTTAAATTGTCTTTTTCACTATTTGTATTGTTTACTTTTTATGGTCTGTAATGACCGAAATAAAGTTTTTGGAATTGGAATTGGAATACTTTTTAATGGGTACTTATATTGTTTAGGAGGAGTTCATTTGACCCACAAAAATATATGCACTTACCCCAATGTTTGCTGTACTGCAGATTGAATAGCAAATTGGACTACCAAATGTATACACTTTTCCCAACATTTGTTGGACTGGAGTTAGAATAGTAAATATGACCTTCTCCGGTGTATCCACTTTTCCAATTTTTGTTATACTAGAGTTAGAATAGTAAATCTGAAACCCTGCACCCCCCACCCCCACCACCCATGTATGAATTAACCCCAACGTTTTTTTTGGATTAGAGTTGTATTAGTAAATCTGACCACCCAAAAATATGCACATATCCCAATAATTGTTAAACTTAAATTGTAGTAGTGTATCTGCCTCCCCTCCCCTAAGTACACACTTCTTCTAATGCTTGTGTGACTGGAGTTAGGGTAGTAAATCTGATCTCCCCCAATGTATGCACTTTCTCCAACGTTTCTTAAACTGGAGTTAGAATAGCGCATCTGACCCCAATGTGCGCATTTTCCCAAAAGTTTCTTAGATTGTATTTAGAATAGTAAATGTGATGTCCAGCCTCCTCCCACTAGTAAATGTATTTGCTTTTATTTGTTTATAGAGTTAAGGCCTTTAGATAGCAGTTCTTTTAGTATTTTTTTAGTTCAATCTCGATTTTTTATCAGATATTTTGAGAGTATTTAATTTAAAAGTATATTTTTTATGTATTTCTAATGCTTTAATAAATGTAAAATATGTTTAAGCATTTTTAAAAAGTATTAATAATGATAAATATTTACATTTTCTTTTATTATTTACTATACATAATTATAATATTTTTATTTTATTTACAAATAATATTAATGTGTATGCTAAATGCATTTTCACATCTAATTTAATATTAGAAAATGCGAATATTAATTGTCAAAATAATTTTTAAGTTACATGCAGGTTTTTAAAGTTTTTTTCGAATAAACAGATTTTATTGAATTTTTGCACAGAGGAAAAAATAGTATGACACACAAGTAGCTTGTCGGAGAAGGGTATACAGCGTATGCTCAAGGCATTGGCATTCAGTTGGCACATCACAACATCATAAAACAACATCAGCACTCCTGTCCCTAGTCAGAGCCATAATTTTACTGGCCCAGCCATTTCCCCCAAACCAGGCCATGCTTAAGGGGACAGGACCTGGTCTCATAGAACGTTTTCTTGTTGTGCGCACTGTCCACCCCTCGGGCGCCAGTGGGAAAGTGTGGAGGGGAGTGGATTTCCAGCGAGTGGCAATGTCACATTTGGCGGCCATAAGGCCCGTCCCTAAGAAGGACTAATCAGCCCTTGTGCCCCCAGAGCCCTCAAGGACACCCAGCAGAAGCATTGAAGGGGAGAGGGGAACCCACCCAAGCACCTCGGTTAGTTCTCCCACCACCGCTGTCCAGAATTTTTTTATCTCGGGGCACAGCCAGACCATGTGATAGGACTCAGCAGGAGCACCTCCACAGCGGGAACAATTAGGCTCAGGGTGGAGTCTCACTCGATGAAGCCTAGCCAGGGAAAGATAGGCACTATAGAACTAATATGTTTGAATCCACCCCAGTCTGGAGGAAATTGTGATGACCCTTGGCGCCATCAGCACGGAGCGCCCATTGTCATCTTCAGGGAGTCTCAACCAATTTTCCCATCAGGTTCTGAGATGGTCTAGAGTGCCTGGGGCATTGACAATAAAAGTTCGATAGATTTTGGAGATCCCGCCTTTGCCCAGATCACCCATCAGAAGTGTAGCCTCCAGTGGGTTGAACTCAGAAGGAGAGTCGGTCTGCGGGGCGTGAGACTAAAGAGCATGTCTTAGTTGAAGGTATTTATAGAACTGCATATGGGCCAGTGCGTAAGTGGTTTGGAGTTCTTGAAATGATCGCATGTGTGTCCCCGACCAAATATCCCCAAGCTGCGAGATCCCAATAAGTTCCCAGTGCCCAAAGCGCTGTAGTGTCACCACCTCCCTCAATCAGGTCCCATGCCAAAGAGGTGTTTGTTGCTTGAGTGTGGTGTTCCAGCGAGTGTGGTGTTATGCTTCCCTCTGAGCCAGAAGGGCTGTTTTGGTCAAGGGGGACATGGACTTAGGGATGGGGAAACCATAAAGCAAGGATAGAATTTGGGGAAATACCAGAAGGGATAATTCCAATTGGTAGGCAGGATCCGATCAACCCTCATTGAACTAGTTGTGAATTGCTAGAATATGTGAAGCCAAGTAATAGAGGTAGAGGGTGACCCTCCCCAGGCCACCATCATAAGGGACTCACTGACAATTTGCAATGCTACGCGGGCACTGGAGCTGTGCCATAGGAAGGAGGCCAGTACCCTATCCAGGGCCCTGAACCATGGCCGTGGATCGAGGAGTGGCAGATTTTGGAAGAAATAGACAAACTGAGGCAAGATCATAATTTTATATAGGGCTATGCGACCCATTATATTCAGTGGGAGAGATTGCCATTTAGTGAGGTCAGCTTTAGCTTTCCATGTCAGGGGCTCTATGTTAAGAGACTAGGCTGTGGCGGAGTTCACGGAGTTGCGCTATGCGGAGCTCCTCGAAGTGCCAATAAAACTCTGCTGTGCTACGCGGAGTTCCGCAAACAGCGTAGTTCGGTATGTCATGCTGTTTGTGCTGATTTTTAATGTCAGGAGTTTCTCCAACATTGTAAAATCAGCCCAAACTGCATCACCCAGAGCGCTAGAGGGTGCTGCTTCTTTCTACCACTCAAGTAGATTTTCTACTTGAGCGGCAGCTTCCTCAATGTGAGCAGCAGCTTTCTCAATGCAAGCAGTAGCGACATGCTGCAACTGCCTGTATTCAGAAATCTCAGTGGGAGGTGGTCTATCATGCGATTTCTCTCTCTCGCACTCGCCACCTTAACGTTGGCGAGCCGCAAAAGAGAAAAAACACCCTCTACGTCGCTTCGCAGAGTTTTTTCGAGACTCCACGCGGAGTGGGCAAAACTTCACAAACTCCGCCGGTGGAGCGGAATTCTTCGCCCGCCCCTTTAAGGGGCCAGGTAAGTTCAGGGTGTAGTGCAACCCCGATGCCCAGGTATTTGAAGCTAAGACGACAGATGAGTATGGCGTCCTGCCAGTCCAAGCAATCCCGGGATGGGGTCAGGGGCACCAATACTGATTTGGAGGGGTTTACCCTGAGACCCGATGCCTCCCCAAAGTAGTGCAGGAGGTGGAGACAGCGGGTTCACCAAATAAAGAAGGACATTATCTGCATATAAGGCTATGCGATCTTAGTGGTCGTCACTCCATCTCCACCCACTTATCTGAGCATCAGTGCAGATGAGTTGCGCTAGTGGTTCGATTGCAAGCATAGTGACTCGATTGCAAGTGCAAAGATGAGCAGGGACAGACGACAACCCTGTCTGGTCCCTTGACCGATGGGGAAAGCGTGTGAGAGGACTCCATTGATCTGAACCCTCACCGTAGGGTTGGAACAAACGGCTTGAACCATTCCACAGAAGCAATGGTCACATTACACAGCTCGTTATGTTGTCATACTGAAAGCTCGCTTTTCAGTCAAACTACATGAGTAACATTGTACATGTGCCGATTGGCCAACCGTGGTCACTCTATCTTTTTCTGTATATAAAATTAGAGCCACTCTCCTTCTCCTCCACCTGACAGCAGAGGCCGCTTTAACCAATAATATTGACATAATGTGCATTTAAACACTGTCGACCTCATTAAAAAAATTACCGTAAAATTTGTTCTATCAAAATGTTACTTTTGACTGCTGAATGTGCATTATATTTCAACAACGTGACTCGTTTGCTATTTAAAGAATTACACAATAAGTCACTCACTGGAGAGCCCATAATTATAAGCGTAATGAATAACACTCCATGGGACAATGCCTTTACATATTGAAAAGCTCAAAATGACAGTCATGGACACTTTACTGGACAGACCCTTTAAAGGAGAGTACATCTTACTTCGATGGATAGTTAATTTTAAATAAATTCACAACCAGTGACCCTTCAATCTACACCTCTTTTAAAAGAAGTTGGGATCATCCTCTTTCACTGACAAGCTCACTAACAAATTTTATTTTCTCTCTAACAATTTTTTGTTTTGTCCACTTGTCAGGGCGTTGTTTCTGGTTCAGATACATCAATCGTCACCTTCCACAACACCCTATTTATTCGTCAGTCGTTGGTAACAAACTTGGCAACAAGTGCGCAAGCTATCCCATTAACCTTTTACCTTTGAAGGGAAAAGGTCACGTTAGTCAAATCATACAGTAAATAACTACATTTACTCCACCTGTCTTCATCCGCCTTCTCCTCTCCCCTGTCACCAACCGGTTCCTGGGTTAAGGAAAAAAGGACAAAAACAGGTTAGTGGCCAGTGGCGGCTCCTCGAGGTTGTGCTGAGGGGCGGTGGGGCGGGGGAGGGGCAGGGTGGGGGGCAGGGTGGGGGGTAGTAAACTCCGGCATACGGCCGAACGGAGTTAAGTATATAAATAAATAAATAAAACGAATTACAATGCGCGCGCAATGTAATTCGTTTTATTTATTTATTTATATACTTAACTCCGTTCGGCCGTATGCCGGAGTTTACTACCCCCAACCTGCCCCTGCCCCTCCCCCGCCCCGCCCCACCGCCCCGCAGCACTCCCTCAAGGAGCCGCCACTGTTAGTGGCCCCTCCAGGGTCCCTCTCTAACAAATATCACACTCGTAGCTCGTAGCACACTCTCTTCCAGTGGATGTTATGCTGATAGCAAGAGCCCAATTCTCTTAAAGCACAACAACCTTAGGCCCCAACTGCAAGATATGTGGATCAAATTTCCCCTGTTCAATTTTGTGCTGCACAATCAAATTGAAGTATACAAAATGTGATAGACTGCTTGAATTAATCTCAACCATTGGTGACTTCTTGGAGGCGCATCCAATCCATTGTTATTTCGCACAGCAAGCCACCTCAGTTTGGACCCAGCCATATGCAAATCAATATTGACCCTGGTCCAATAGGGAACAGTCCAGCCGGAAATGCCAGGTGCTTCCTGAACTGGAACACAAGCAACCCAGGACCAATTTCGGTTTAATTAGAGCTCATCGGCCAGGTATATATAGCTTGGTTCCTGTGGCACGCGTCCGCGTCTGGGCATACTTGCCCACACGGACATTCCGGCCAGTATGCATAAATCCGGCCATACTTAATCTCTGCTTGGTACACAGACATAGTTAGACATATGGTGGCAATAATCCGATGCTTGTTTTGTTTACGCTGGCCACCAGCTCAATTTTTTTTATATTTGGTGCTGTTTATACTAAACCATAAGCATTGCAGAAACACTAGGCTCAAAGAATCTACTAAAAATTCATAGATAATATAACAAATAAACCAAGCACTGCACAATAACACGCGGATTCAAAAGAGAAAATGTGTTGGATAAAGAGTGCATCTAACATATATATGTAATGCGTGAGCCCTTAAAGCTCTAAACGACTTTTACCCTTGGCCTGAATAGCAGGAGATTCGTTGCCATGGTAAAAACAGAAGCAAGAAAAAATGTATTCACCCCTTCGCCCAGCTGCGGTCTGCTGGCTACAGTACCTCAACGTCGTTTCAACTTTCACTGAAATTAAAATGAAATGAGGTTGCTACATTCGTTGCTCTAAACCACCATAATTCCGTGGAACAATACATTTTTCTAGCCGTAGCTGGCACTCTTACACCCAAGAAAAGGTTTGGTGTACTCTCTTTCAGGCCTTCTTAATTCATGGTCTAAACCAAACTACTCAAATATATCAGCAAAATTATGTAGGGGCATATTATCAACGGCCAGCGATAATTATCGCTGGCCGTGCTGAGCGCCGAATTCCCTAACGCAGGCTATCTCTGGTATTTATCGCCCTGGTAGCGAGTTATTAACAACGCGTTTCCCCAGGGCGATAAGAATTCCAGAGATAGCGAGGTTATCGCCGTTTGCAGGGAACATCGCTGGTTTTCCAGCGATGTTCCCTGCAAACGGCGATAACCTGCTGATACGACCCTGTGGTCGTATCAGCAGAATCCATCCCCTATGTCTAACATAGGTAAGTCAGGATTTTAGCAGACGTTAGATTTTGGCGAAAACGGCCGTTTCGCCAAAATCTAACGTCTGCTAAAATCTATGGGCTGCCTTGTTAATATCGCGATGTGAACATCAGCGATATTTTCAAGGCAGTCCATCCGAGGTACGCCCAGTGACGCCCACTTTGCATCTCATTAGAGATGCAAAGGGAGCGTCGAGAAAAGGGTGCTAACATGCGATTATGCATGTTAGCACCCTCTTGTTGATAGGGCGATAGTTTTATCTCCGTTTTTCTGGCTTTTAAAGCCAGAAAAACGGAGATAAAGCCCTTGTAGATATGCCCCGTAGTATTTAATTTTTTGTCGTAACATTCGTCAATGTGTGAAAATCAGGGGGCATATTAGCAAGACACACGTTAAAATTATCACCGTTTTAGCGGCAGGAAACTGCCGCTAAAACGGCGATAATGGGCTTGCTAATATGCGTTATAGAATTCCAATAGAAGCCCAGGTTAGATGTGCAGGACATCTAACCTGGGCTTCTATTGAATTCCATACGCATATTAGCAAGCCCATTATCGCCGTTTAGCGGCAGTTTCCTGCCGCTAAAATGGCGATAATTTTAACGTGGGTCTTGCTAATATGCCCCCATGTTATTTTACTTGTTTTACTGTATTTTATCATGCTTTGAGGAATTTTAATTTCCTATTTTTTATCAGGTAGCCACTTTAGCTTTGATTAGGTTAGTTTACTGTAGTTATCTTCTCAATTCTTAAGTGTCAGTGGTTCTCTTCCAGATATCACTGTTGTAGTTATTTCAGATGCAGTGATATGCTAGATTACCCTCACAAGGAGTTTCGGGGTGGGTTAAACTTACAACTTCACTGATTAAATCGGGCAAAATTTGACACATCTCTTTGAAGACAAGGTTAGCAAACTGTGCAATTTGTGAAGTTTAGATTCAGTTAGGTCTACCACAGGCCCACCTGGTGCATAGCTATTCACGTGCACAAGATGATTTTCTGAAAACTGATGTCCACTCCATGAAGGGCAGGGCCTATGGTGTAGAGAATTATTTGGTGCATAACACCAGTCATGTATGGAGGAGCGTGTAGTGTGCCACTTGGCGCCTAAGCTTGATGTTATCATGCATTTCTGCACGCTGATGCCTGAGGCGGAGAAGATTATACATAAACAGGGTTCTGGAGTTTATGCCAGTTCTAATACAAGCAAAGGGGTTCCAGTATGTTAGATGGGAATGTGTAGTGGTATCCTAATCCAGTATACCATGCCCTCCACACATAGCCCACAACATTGGCCCAAGGACAAACCACAGCCATCGCTGTCAACTACATGTCCACTGCAAAATACTTACCTGATGCACTCTCAATAGTCCCTTGCAGGCCAGCTGCCACCACCCTTGTGAGTGCTGTCTCCTGTCCTGGATGTGAATGCTCAATCACATCAGCTTCAACCCGAGCACAATGGGCACAAGTACAGTGTTTACCACTCAAGTGCGAAGAAGGGAAGAGCCAAGCACCAGTTTTCTCGCTGTGTCAACGTATGAAATTCGAGTTTTAGTTGAGGGGGTGGAGACCCACCTTCTATAATAATCACAAACCTTGTCATGGTGAACCACAAAAGTCACTAACTAAACCTGTGCTACCTCCAGTCAAAGTCAAAAGTTAAGTCTGACTACAATAGAGAGCGTGTTGGATGCAGGGACCAGGTTCGTCCCGGTGGAAATTTTACCTTTGGAATTAGAACATTTTATGGAGAAAAGTGGTTGTTGACAGGTCATGAGAGGGTAGGCTGCAAGCTGGATCCAAAGCAGGGCTAGATGATGGCTGGTTGCTGAAGAGGGAGGTGCCGATCTGAATGTTGACGAAGGCAGGAAAGCTCCAACCGGGCAATGTCTGAAGTCTGTGCTCAAGAAGGCCTCAACGTCGACGGGTTGCTACTCGGCATCAGTCCCAATAAAGCCCTCTATGTTCGGATGTAGAAAATGTTCTGGAAGTCAGATCTGCGGTTCCGGTCCTCCACTGGTTCTCTGGAGAAAAGGTTGGCAAAAAGTTCCGAAGTTCCAGCTTCTGTAGCGTTGGTAGGAGGATTACACTCTAACACCAGCCAAAGGTCCAGAACCTGAAGTGCACCACATGGAGGATAGGGCTCACTCCAGCGCAGGCCAGCAGCAGGGTCCAGGTCAGGTCCAGTTGGAATTGGTCGGCTGGGCAGTTGCAAGGAGAGAGACCTTTGGAAGCCTGTTGTGTCCCGTTATCTCAAACAGGAAGTTGGCCAACTGACCTTTAAAGCCACTTCAAGGGTTCTGGGTTCAAGGCAAGCAAGTCCAGTCTTCCTTCAGGTTCTTCAAACAGAAGGGCAGTCCTAGTTCTGATCCACACAGGTCCAGGAGTGTTCTGAGGTGAGGGCTGTGGGGTCTACTTTTATACCCAGTGCCAGCTTATGGCAGGGGTGGAAAGCCTTTATCCACTCTGTAAACAGGTTCTGTGGAGTTCCTTTATCCCCACTGGGTTTGGTACCTGCCTGACTAGAGAGACAAAGAGGAGGAAGGCTTATGTGTCAGCTTCAACTGCCAGTGACAATGTAGGCATCCTTTGAAGCACAGGAAGGGGCTGGGCACAGCCCCTCATGCCATCCTGTCAAGGGAGAAGTCCCCCTCCCAACTCCTAGGCCTTTAGTACACTGTCGGGGAGCACACATCACTCCAGGGGAGCCATAAGGAGTCAGGTGACAGTAGCTACTGGCATTAAAGCGTTTCAGGTTTAGGCAAGAAAATTACAACTTTCTAAAAGTGTAATTTCCAAAATAGTAACATAAAATCCATCTTTACCATTAAGTTAGGTTTTAAATTGCTTCTAAAATGAGTCCCTGAATCATTTTTCCAGCTATTCCCACACTGAATTTAAGCATTCTAATGTGTTATAAATAATGTAATCCAATGAGAGCTAGTCTTGTTACAGTGAAAAATGATTTTGTAGGTTTTTCACTGCCACAACATGCAAAACTTTAAATATACATGTCCAACTTTTTAAATACCATGTATCCTGCTCAATGGGCATTTAGGACCTACCTTAGGGGTGACTTGTAAGTATTAAGGTTGAAGGATTAGGCCTGGCAAAGGGTTTATTTAGCCAGGTCGAAATGGCAGTTTAAAACTGCCAAGCCAGGCTGTAGGGGCAGGCCTGAAGCCATATTTAACACTGCTACTTTAGTGTGTGGCATAATGAGTGGTACAGCGCCCTAGTTGCATTTAATTTACAAGCCCTAAAATGTAGTACCATATATTAGGGACTATAAGTAAATTAAATAACTCAATCAGGTGTATACCAATGTTAACATGTTTAGAAAGGAGAGCACATGTACTCTACCACTTGTTAGCAGGGGAAAAGTGCACAGATTCAAATGGCTACAAATAAAACAGGCTCTACAACAGATGCCAAAAATCTGGGGTGATCCTGTAGAAAGAGCACATTTCCAAAATTCTTCCAGTCGATTCTAGACACAGGGATGTGGTGGCACAGTGTCTGCTGTGACAAATGCAATTCCCCCACCTCCAATATCTCATCCTGTACTGTGCATCCAGGACCTGAATAGGTGACACTGATTGAACCAGCAACAATCACACCACACATGGGAGACAATGACCAGACAATAATGCTCATGCCACAGGCCCTGCTCCTGGGGTGCCAATCCCAACCCTTGCCCTTGAAGCCCTGCAGACAAAAAGAATAATGCAAGTAGCACCAACTTCTTTTGTGAGAGCCACAGCGAATCCACTGCAATGCAACCACTTAATAATCAGGCAGTACTGGCCACTGCAGCACTTCAACTGTGTGTTTGAGAGTCAGCTGAACAATTATTAAAAGGAGACAAAAGAGTGACAATGCAGTAAAACAATACCTACTAATACATAGTGCAAGTGAAGAGATTTTCAAGCAATTCCAGGACCTCCCAAATACAGGTGGAGAAGAGGACTACAAGAGAGCAGTATCCGAGTTAGAAGTTGATTTTAACCAGAGACCAAAATGGGTCACAAGATCTCCAAAGATGGTCCCAGAGAATGAGGCAAATACACTGAAACACACTGACCTGCAGTGGTAAACCTAGCCAGGCTACTTGGAGCCCAGCCCAGGAAGCAAGCCATACCACTTTGCAAGAGAGTGCCATGGAGGACAATGTGCAGACCATCCCGAATTCACTTAACCACACCAATGACTCCGTGCATGGTAATGTAGAAACACAAATCCGAAACCCTCCGGTCGATGACACCAACCACCATGGCTAATTTGGATGATGACAATGATAAAGAAGACATTGTCCTCGTTTCCTTCATAGACAACAAATCTGGCTACAGCCCAAATACAAAGTACAGATTCAAGGGCTCACAGCAATGGCCCTCATTGACTTTGGGGCCTCAGTGAAAACTATGGACCACAATTAAGCTGAAGCCCCAGCCTAAATTATTGCCAACAGAGATGCTCATGTACGTTTTCAGAGGACTAACACCATTACCCGTTGTAGGGATATTCTTAAACAACATCATGCATGAAGACACGACTATCACAGCCAAGATGTTATTCACTGAGATGGGCACCAGCACACTGATGAGATTTGAGGCAGCTGAGGAATGTACATTAACTCCTTCGCTGCTAGGCCTTTTCCCCTCCTGTGCTAAGCCTTTTTTTGGCTCTTTGGGGTAGTTCGCGCATAGGCCCCTGTAACTTTTTGACCACATAAGGTATCCACGCCAAATTTGCGTCCTTTTCTTCCAACATCATGGGAATTCTAAAGGTACCCAGGGTTTGTGGATTCCTCTGAATGGGACCCAGAAATTAGCCAAAATACAGCTAAATATTTTTTGGGGGGGAAAAATGGGAAAAAAGTGCTGCAAATGAAAGTGTCTTGTTTTTTCCCTGCAAATGGTATCAAAAAAGGGTTTGTGGGGCTGAAATCACACTTTTCTCAGCTTTGAGGGACTGACAGATTTTTGTCAGAAAACCAACATTTTTTACACAGTTTTGGCATTTTACTGGGACATAGCCTATTTTTGCTATTTTTTGTGCTTTCAACCTTCTTCCAGTTAATGGTAGAATTGATTATAAAAGCAATAATGGATACTGGAAAGCTATACATTTTAGAAAAGTAGACAAAATTCTGAATTCAGAAAGGGGTCATTTGTGTAGATCCTTCAAGGTTTCTTTATAGACACTAACAGTTGAAAATAGGAAAAATTGAAAATGAGTTGAAAAAAACAGCCATTTGCGCCAACGTTTTCACCTGTAACTTCTTCTAATTATGACAGATGTTTGAAAGCAATATACCGTTACATCCGCTGGACCTTTCTGGTTGTGGGGATATATAGGACTTGTAGGTTTACCAAGAACCCGACGAACCCAGAGTCAATAACTGAGCAGAGTCTTGCAATGGTTTTTATTATGTACCGGTATATAGCAATTAATTTGGGAAAATATATATAGTGAAAAATCAAGATGAAAGACACCTATGTATTTCTGAAATTGGAATAAAATATAGAGTTTAGAAACAGTAGCTATTTGCACATTTCCGAAATTGTGAGTACCCATACTAGCATGAGAATTATAGGACATTTTTCAAAGTGACTTCTATTTTACACATTGTCTTTCAATTAGAAGGCAGAAATGCATTGAACGTCAATAGGTAATAACAGTTGCTCTACAATTCTGTGTTACCCTAAGTCTCCCGATAAAAATGGTACCTCACTTGTGTGGATAGGCCTAGTGCCCGCGACAGGAAAGGGCTCAAAATTCAACGTGGACACACTTCATTTTTGCAGTGAAAACTGACCCTTTATTTGCAAAGTGCCTAGCTGTAGATTTTGAACCCTAGCTCTGCCGGCACCGAGGGGAAACCTAGCAAACCTATAAATTTTTGAAAACTAGACACCCAGGGGAAACCAGGATGGGGTGACTTGTCTGGCTCTCACCAGGTTCTGTTACCCAGAATCCCTTGCAAACCTCAAACTTTGTCAAAAAGCCACATTTTTCTCACATTTCTGTGGTGGAAAGTTCCGGAATCTGCGTGGATCCACAAAATTCAACCCACCCCGCATTCCCCAAAGTCTCCCGAGAAAAATGGTACCTCACTTGTGTGGGTAGGCCTAGTGCCTGCGACAGGAAACGGCCCAAAATGCACCGTGGACACACCACATTTTCACAGTGAAAACTGACCCTTTTTTTGCAAAGTGCCTAGCTGTAGATATTGAACCCTAGCTCTGTCGGCACCTAGGGAAACCTAGCAAACCTATACATTTTTTAAGACTAGACACCCATGGGAATCCAGGATGGGGTGACTTGTCTATATCTCACCAGGTTCTGTTACCCAGAATCCCTTGCAAACCTCAAACTTTGTTAAAAAAACACATTTTCCTCACATTTCTGTGGTGGAAAGTTCTGGAATCTACGTGGATCCACAAAATTCCACCCACCCTGCATTCCTCGAAGTCCTCCGTGAAAAATGGTACCTCACTTGTGTGGGTAGGCCTAGTGCCCAGCGGCAGGAAACGGCCCAAAACGCAACGTGGACACACCACATTTTCACAGTGAAAACTGACCCTTTTTTTGCAAAGTGCCTAGCTGTAGGTTTTGAACCCTAGCTCTGCCGGCACCTAGGGAAACCTAGCAAACCTAAACATTTTTGTGAACTAGACACCCAGGGGAATCCAGGATGGGGTGACCTGTCTGGCTCTCACCAGGCTCTGTTACCCAGAATCCCTTGCAAACCTCAAACTTTGTCAAAAAACCCACATTTTCTCACATTTCTGTGGTGGAAAGTTCTGGAATCTGCGTGGATCCACACAATTCCACCCACCCCGCATTCCACAAAGTCTTCTGTGAAAAATGGTACCTCACTTGTGTGGGTAGGCCTAGTGCCCGCGACAGGAAACGTCCCAAAACGCAACATGGACACACCACATTTTCACAGTGAAAACGGACCCTTTTTTTGCAAAGTGCCTAGCTGTAGATTTTGAACCCTAGCTCTGCCGGCACCTAGGGAAACCTAGCAAACCTATACATTTTTTAAAACTAGACACCCAGAGAAATCTAGGATGGGGTGACTTGTCTGGCTCTCACAAGGTTCTGTTACCCAGAATCCCTTGCAAGCCTCAAACTTTGTAAAAAAAAAAAAACTTTTCCTCACATTTCTGTGGTGGAAAGTTCTGGAATCTGCGTGGATCCACAAAATTCCACCCACCCCGCATTCCTCAAAGTCTTCTGAGAAAAATGGTACCTCACTTGTGTGCGTAGGCCTAGTGCCCACAACAGGAAATGGCCCAAAACACAACGTGGACACACCACATTTTCACAGTGAAAACTGACCCTTTTTTTGCAAAGTGCCTAGCTGTAGATTTTGAACCCTAGCTCTGCCGGCACCTAGGGAAACCTAGCAAACCTAACCATTTTTGAAAACTAGAAACCCAGGGGAATCAAGGATGGGGTGACTTGTCTGGCTCTTACCAGGTTCTGTTACCCAGAATCCCTTGCAAACCTCAAACTTTGTCAAAAAAACATATTTTCCTCACATTTCTGTGGTGGAAAGTTCTGGAATCTGCGTGGATCCACAAAATTCCACCCACCACGCATTCCCCAAAGTCTTCAGAGAAAAATTGTACCTCACTTGTGTGGGTAGACCTAGTGCCCGTGACAGGAAACGGCCCAAAACACAACATGGACACACCACATTTTCACAGTGAAAACTGACCCTTTTTTTGCAAAGTGCATAGCTGTAGATTTTGAACCCTAGCTCTGCAGGCACGTAGGGAAACCTAGCAAACCTAAACATTTTTGAAAACTAGACACCCAGGGTAATCCAGAATGGGGTGACTTGTCTGGCTTTCACCAGGTTCTGTTACCCAGAATCCCTTGCAAACCTCAAACTTTGTAAAAAAAGAAAACACATTTTCCTCACATTTCTGTGGTGGAAAGTTCTGGAATCTGCGTGGGTCCACAAAATTCAACCTACCCTGCATTCCCCAAAGTCTTCCAAGAAAAATGGTACCTCACTCACGTGGGTGGGTCAAGTACCCGCGACAGGCAAGGGCCCAAAACGTATTGAGGAGCCATCAAAATTACCTATCACAAAACAATGTGGTTTTGCAAGGGGGGTCCCCTGGGTTTTTGGCCCCGGGCTCGGCGGCCATCTTGGGAAATCTACCAAACCCACACATTTCTGAAAATTAGACACCCGGGGGAGTCCAGGGATGTATGGCTTCCGTGGATCCCCCAACAGTTTCCTACCCAGAATCCCCTGCAGACCTCAAATTTAGCTGGAAAAAACACATTTTTCACATATTTTTACGTTTAATCACGGTGCCGGCACAAATGTCCTACCCCACAGCGTTTCACTCAGTCTCCCGAGTAAAATGATACCTCACTTGTGTGGGTGTCCAATGCAGAATAGGCTAAAAACTTATTTTAAAAAATTGTAGCGCTTAGAATTCTCGGTGCTATACCCTTAATCCCTATGTTTTTGGCTCTTCCCAGTCACAGGCTCTTGCCCCACCCACACAAGTGAGGTATCATTTCACTCGGGACACTGAGGGGAATGCTGTGGGGTAGGACATTTGTGCCGGCACCGTGATTAAACACAAAAATATGTGAAAAATGTGTTTTTTTCAGCTAAATTTGAAGTTTGCAGGGGATTCTGGGTAGGGAAACGTTGGGGGATCCATGCAAGCCATACCTCGCTGGACTCCCCCGGGTGTCTAGTTTTCAGAAATGTGTGGGTTTTATAGGTTTCCCAAGATGGCCGCCGAGCCCGGGGCCAAAATCCCAGGTGACCCCCCTTGCAAAAGCAGGTTGTTTTGTGATAGGTAATTTTGATGTCTCCTCAATACGTTTTGGGCCCTTGCCTGTCACGGGTACTTGACCCACCCAAGCGAGTGAGGTACCCTTTTTATCGGGAGACCTATGGGAATGCTGGGTGGTAGGAAATTTGTGTCAGCCCGGTGATTCTACAGCTTTCCCACACAGAAATTTGAGACAAATTTGGATTTTTTCATCAAAATTCGAGGTTTGCAGGGGATTCTAGGTAGAGAAACGTTGGGGGATCCTCGCAAGCCATACCTCCCTGGACTCCTCCGGGTCTCTAATTTTCAGAAACATGTGGGTTTGGTAGGTTTCCCTAGATGGCCGCCAAGCCCTGGACCAAAGACTCATGTGACCCCCCTTGCAAAAGCAGATCGTTTTGTGATTGGTAAATTTGATGTCTCCACAATACATTTTGGGCCCTTGCCTGTCGCGGGTACTTGACCCACCCACAAGAGTAAGGTACCATTTTTATCAGGAGACCTGAGAAAACGCTGGGTGGTAGAAAATTTGTGTCAGCCTGGTGATCCTACAACTTTCCCACACAGAAATGTGAGAAAATTTTGATTTTTTCATAAAAATGTTATGTTTGCAGGGGATTCTGGGTACGGAAACATTGGGGGATCCACGCAAGCCATACCTCCCTGGACTCTTTCGGGTCTCTAGCTTTCAGAAATGTGTGGGTTTGGTAGGTTTCCCTAGATGGCCGCCAAGCCCCCCACAGTCTTTCTGCCCCCCCAGGAGGCAGATGGGGGCAATAGACCCTTATCTGCCCCCTCGGGGGGGCAGAAAGACTGTGGTATATTTTTGAGGGAAGGGGCATTGGCATGCCCATTCTGGGCAGCCCCCACCCCTACGTATAAATGCTGGGGGGTCTGGTGTGGTGTGAAACCCCGGAGTACGTGGGAGAGCTATAATTGTTACCGCCTGTGTCCGTGAGGGAGCTGTCTATTTGGCAAAGGTAAGTGGTGAAGGGCTCCCAGATGTCCAGGGGACTGGTCCTCGAAGGCATCAGCTCCCAGTAGTTGGATAGTTATTCATGGCAATATATGATGTCTGTGATCCAATCTTGGGCTCGTGGCACCAGTGCTCTTCCTCAATGCATTGCAATTCATCGCCTCGCAAGGAGAAGCATTAAAGCGATCAATTTACGGGAGTTGTGAGGCATATCATTTACACAGCCCAGTAAACCTAGCAGTGGAGATGGGGACACCAATGTATTCACAACTTTCCCTACTGTGTAGAAAATCTCTATCCAGTAGGCGGCAATTGCCAGACAGTGCCAAGCCAGGTGAATGAAATCCTCCTGTGATGAGTGGCAGCACGGGCAGTGAGAGTCCGGGGACAGCCCCGTCCAGTGTATTTGTATGGGGGTTCGGTATAAGCGGTGCAAAAATTTTAAATGGATGAGACGTAGTCTGTAATTTGGAAACAGCATCTCAAGCTGGCCGCAGCAGAAAGCCCACTGAGTGTCAGTTAAGGGAAGGGCGAGGTCTATTCCCCAAGCTTCTCGGGATGATGTGGCTGCTGCCAGTGTGGTTCGCTGCATGTGATTGTATAGAGATGTTATCATCTTACAAGGCGAGGGTGTCGTGTATACTTGGTCTGGCGTTGGAAGTGTCCGTGGGGGAGCTGGGAAAGTATTGTGGAGTGCCCGACATGTTGCACACAGTTGATAATAAAGAAAGGCGTCTAAGGGTGTGCATGTGGTGGTAGATGTCGTTGGAGGGGCAAGGAACTGGCCATCGGGGTAGAGGTCTGCAAAAGTATGAATGTTCAATTTACTAGCGCAGCTAATTGCGCCTTTGTCGTGTAGAGGGGGTAGCAGGGGGTGCTTCCCCACTGGAATGGATGGGGCATAAAGCTGTGGGGTTCCTGCACATCTTGCCAGCCCGGGCCATGCCCAGCAGAGTGTCAATCTCAGAAGCAGGCGGTTTGTATGGAAGAAACAATGCTGTGGACAGTGACCATGGGGAGGTCTTGTCTATCTCAACTGCAACGTGTGTAGTTGAAAGGGTGTGGGGTGGGTCCACTAGTGTAAAAAATGTGCCTGGGCACACAACGCATATAACTGTAGGTCTGGGCACCCATCCCTCCCTGTAATTGTGGCAGTGTTAATAGCTTGTATGTTACACTGGGTTATTGGCTCGCCCAAACTAGCGTGATTAGGTTGGAGCGAAGACGTTTAAAAAAAGCCTTGGTGATTGGGATAGGGATGTTCTCGATTAGGAAAAGCAATTTAGGTAATACAATCATTTTTACAATAGCAATACGTCCCGCCATGGACAGAGGGAGCTTAGACCACAGCGGAACTCGGTCCTCCGACCAGGCCATGACTCTGCCAAATTTGGCTTGTACAGTTCTTCAACATTTCTGCTGATCAGGATGCCTAGGTATTTAACTGGGCCAGTGGCTTATTGGAGTGGATAGTTCATCGGGACAGGGGCAGTGGCATCTGTTAAAGGGACTAGCGTGGACTTGGCCCGGTTAATCTGTACTCCAGATAAACCCCCGAATCTTATGACCTCGCGGATCAGTGGGGAAAGGTTGCTCTCAGAATGAATAACATAAAGAGTGATGTCGTCAGCATCTAAGGATATAACGAGGCCATGGGTTGTAAAACCCAGCCCTCGATTTGTGTGGTGTTGACAGATTTGTGCCGCTAGTGGCTCCATGCTCCATGGCAAAGAGTAGGGGAAGAGCGGGCATCCTTGCTGCATGCCCCTACTGACCGGAAAAGGGTCTGATATTTGCCCGTTGAGTCGCACTCGAGCAGTCGGGATGTATTGATACGTGCCGCCGCCCATGTTCCTACGTGCGGCCATCTTCTTCATTTTTCCACTTCAATGAGCCATTTTACGATCCCCTTTCCTATTCTGGGGCGCCGAATTCCCAGATGCATGACATGGCGTCGCACTTCATCATCCTTGGACAGGTCTTTGGGGATTGGTGAAGCTGCCACTTTATACTGCTTTGGGCAA
Organism: Calotriton arnoldi; assembly: GCA_963921515.1. Taxonomy (NCBI): domain Eukaryota; kingdom Metazoa; phylum Chordata; class Amphibia; order Caudata; family Salamandridae; genus Calotriton; species Calotriton arnoldi. Next base: position 645,297 of record CAWUFW010010313.1, on the reverse strand, counting down.
TATAGCCAGGGTTACTGGATTTTCTGTATTACCCGCCCTGCTAGAGGAATGAAGGTAAATCATCTTAAGCTTCTTTGGAGTGTGAGGGATCTCGGGTGAGGAGTTGCTCACCGAAGTCTCCTTTATGCTGATTTATTGCCAAATGTCAATGCCTTACTGTTTGCTGTCTCCTGCATTTGAGAGTGAATATGTTAATGCTGACTTATTTTCAATTATTCAATGCTTTACAGTTTGGTTTTGCCGTTTTCCCGTGATTTTCTCCTGGCATGTATCGCAGAGTGCTTTTATTTCCATTAGTATCATTATTTTTTCATGTTGTCAACAGGTCATGTTGTACCAGATTTTGGTGTCTTTTACAGTTGATATGCAAGTTTCCCATGCGTGGGAGTTATTCTTGTGAAGTTGCTATTTTAAAAGGTTCATTGTGACAGTGGGTATTTCTACCTGTGTGCAAGGGTCTTGTGCGTGGAATTATCACTTTTATTACTGTCATGGGGGTCTGATTTTGTTATAGGTGCACAAGTTTCCAGTGCGAGAGAATTTGATTGTGTTTTCTGCTACTTTATAGGAATTCCAATGACAGTGTACTTTTCTACCTGTGTGAAGGTTCTTGCGCGTGGAATCCTCACTTGTTTATTGTCACGTTGGTCTTACATTTGAGGTGTTGATACACTAGTGGGGTGTAGCTCACCCATTCCTTGCTTTTACTACATGTTGATACACTAGTGGGGTGTAGTTCACCCATTCAATTTTTTTACTGCTTGTTGATTCTCTAAGGGGGTGTAGTTCACGTTGATCCACAAGTGGGGTGTAGTTCACCCATTCATTGCTTTTACTGCTTGTCGATTCACTATTGGGGTGTAGTTCACCCATTCATTGCATTTCACTAGATGCCCTTTCTTCAGGGATGAACAAAGCGATACCAAAGGGGATGATGGACGGAGCGCTTGAGCTAATCAAACACTCACCCCCAGTCAACTGATCTGGGTTTAATCCATCATCATTCTTTAGCTCACTCCACCACCCCAGTTCAGACATTGCCATATGCAAATCAGTCTGACCCTGTGCCTCATGGGAACAGTCCAGCCCGAACTGCCAAGCCATGTCTTCCCTGGACCGGAAACAAGCATCCTGGGACCGGTTTCTGGCTATTCAGCCGTCATCAGCCAGGCTAGCTTGAATCCAGTGGCAAAGTGAGCAAGGGACCCACGTCTGGGCATACCCTGCCAACTTAGGGCGAACAAAGCGATACCAAAGGGGATGATGGACGGAGCGCTTGAGCTAATCAAACACTCACCCCCAGTCAACTGATCTGGGTTTAATCCATCATCATTCTTTAGCTCACTCCACCACCCCAGTTCAGACATTGCCATATGCAAATCAGTCTGACCCTGTGCCTCATGGGAACAGTCCAGCCCGAACTGCCAAGCCATGTCTTCCCTGGACCGGAAACAAGCATCCTGGGACCGGTTTCTGGCTATTCAGCCGTCATCAGCCAGGCTAGCTTGAATCCAGTGGCAAAGTGAGCAAGGGACCCACGTCTGGGCATACCCTGCCAACTTAGGGCGAACAAAGCGACCAAAGGGGATGATGGACGGAGCGCTTGAGCTAATCAAACACTCACCCCCAGTCAACTGATCTGGGTTTAATCCATCATCATTCTTTAGCTCACTCCACCACCCCAGTTCAGACATTGCCATATGCAAATCAGTCTGACCCTGTGCCTCATGGGAACAGTCCAGCCCGAACTGCCAAGCCATGTCTTCCCTGGACCGGAAACAAGCATCCTGGGACCGGTTTCTGGCTATTCAGCCGTCATCAGCCAGGCTAGCTTGAATCCAGTGGCAAAGTGAGCAAGGGACCCACGTCTGGGCATACCCTGCCAACTTAGGGCGAACAAAGCGATACCAAAGGGGATGATGGACGGAGCGCTTGAGCTAATCAAACACTCACCCCCAGTCAACTGATCTGGGTTTAATCCATCATCATTCTTTAGCTCACTCCACCACCCCAGTTCAGACATTGCCATATGCAAATCAGTCTGACCCTGTGCCTCATGGGAACAGTCCAGCCCGAACTGCCAAGCCATGTCTTCCCTGGACCGGGAAACAAGCATCCTGGGACCGGTTTCTGGCTATTCAGCCGTCATCAGCCAGGCTAGCTTGAATCCAGTGGCAAAGTGAGCAAGGGACCCACGTCTGGGCATACCCTGCCAACTTAGGGCGAACAAAGCGATACCAAAGGGGATGATGGACGGAGCGCTTGAGCTAATCAAACACTCACCCCCAGTCAACTGATCTGGGTTTAATCCATCATCATTCTTTAGCTCACTCCACCACCCCAGTTCAGACATTGCCATATGCAAATCAGTCTGACCCTGTGCCTCATGGGAACAGTCCAGCCCGAACTGCCAAGCCATGTCTTCCCTGGACCGGAAACAAGCATCCTGGGACCGGTTTCTGGCTATTCAGCCGTCATCAGCCAGGCTAGCTTGAATCCAGTGGCAAAGTGAGCAAGGGACCCACGTCTGGGCATACCCTGCCAACTTAGGGCGAACAAAGCGATACCAAAGGGGATGATGGACGGAGCGCTTGAGCTAATCAAACACTCACCCCCAGTCAACTGATCTGGGTTTAATGCATCATCATTCTTTAGCTCACTCCACCACCCCAGTTCAGACATTGCCATATGCAAATCAGTCTGACCCTGTGCCTCATGGGAACAGTCCAGCCCGAACTGCCAAGCCATGTCTTCCCTGGACCGGAAACAAGCATCCTGGGACCGGTTTCTGGCTATTCAGCCGTCATCAGCCAGGCTAGCTTGAATCCAGTGGCAAAGTGAGCAAGGGACCCACGTCTGGGCATACCCTGCCAACTTAGGGCGAACAAAGTGTACCCCCCTTTTGTATCGCTTTCTTCAGGGATGACGTGTTGGGGGTAATTCACCCATTGCTTTCTTTTCAGGTTTAGTGGCTTTGTTTAGTGGCTTTGTTTGCGTGTGAGAGTAGGAGAGTCCCGTGTGGTGTATTGTATTTGAGAGTACTTTGTTTGTAATTGATGTTACGTCTCTTACTTTTTAATTGTTGTGTTCTGTGTTATCTCTCATTTCCATGCTAGTCTGGCCAGCTGGTGTGTTGTGGTGGTAACATGGAGGGGTTATGTTGCTCCGTATGCATCTGCTTTGGGTGTGCGTTAGAATTGGTATGTATGTGAGGGGATATATTTATTTTCTTTAACGTTTCCTTCCTTATTTGGATGTTATTTCTGGACTGTTTTGTTCCATCTTCAGCCCTTTTAATTTGCAAGATTTACCTTTAATTAAGAGCATCTTTGCCATCTTGCATTCTTGTTGTCTTTTCATTTGCTCTGCAAAGGGGGGAGATATGTGTCACGTTTGGTATATGTAATGCGATATTTCCATCTTGCATTTTGCCATTTCTTTCTATACATGTTCTCTTATGTATTTTTATTTCCATCTTGCATATTGCAGCATTTACTATGCATAGTCACTATTGACGTGCTTTTTGTGTTTTCTTATGAAATGCTGTTTCCAATTTGCATTTGCAACATTTTCACATGCAAGTTTCATCTACGTAACTGCGATGTTTCCTGCTTGTATTCACTATATTTTATGTGCTCTGTAAAGGGGGAAGTTGTGTCATATTTGGTTTATGGAATTATGCATCTTTCCTGATTCTCTGCCCTTGCTGCTCAACCAGTGTGAATGTGCTGTGTGGAATGTTGGGGTACATGGTGATGTAATGGAATGTGAGGATGCCTGGTGATGGGAATGTCAGTTGGAGTATGGGCCAAGCAGCAGGGAGGCTGCTCCTGGTGGGGCTTACTACATACCTAACTACAGAACTTAATAGAAGACCATCTTAACATCTGAGACTCAATAAATCCTTCATCTATAACCTAACCTCGGCTACTGGACTCCTTTCATCATAACAGATACCTTTGCATCTAAGTCCCATATTTGAAGCTGAGCCTAAAGAACTTGAAAACCTAGATGTTAATGGGTGTCACAGATGGTTGTTACAATGGAACCCAATTGACTAGGGAATGTGAGGATTTTATTGACATGCGGATATAAAATAAAGCCATAAAAAGAGAGCAACACCTCATTCTAACAATCAACAACATAATTACAGGCTTAAAAGATGCACAGTATTTTTTCCAAACTACCTAAACTCAAGCAAGTTGTTATATCCCTACATTTTCCATTCATGTTGAACTGCAGAGTTCTAAACATCTCAAGGTTGGAATCTCTATGGTGGTGAAAAGTTTTAGGTTTTGCCTGCACAGCACTTGGACTATGCTTGTGAAATCTCTTGTAAATAAAACAAAACCTTGAAAGGGGCTTAGAGTCTGCCCAATACTTACATTTACTTACCAGTGGTTGGCTCCCACGTCACTCTTGTTTCCTCGCTCCTTAGTGGTTGGTGCCTCCAGCTTCCTCTTAGGTTCTAAGTCTTGTCCATGCCGTAGAGTTTGGACCAGGTACTCCTTCCTGTGGCCAGTATCCTTCCATTGGCCACAGGCTCCTGCAGGTACGCATTATTTGTGCTAATCCACCACCCTCCCTGCCTGCCGACGTTTTTAACAAACCCCCCCGAGTGCTTTTAACCTACCACCCCCTCCTTCCGTTCTCTGTTTTTTTTATTAACACCCCCATGTTTCTGTCACGTCCTGTGTCCTCCCTTGTGTCCTCCACCCTCCTCCCTCTTGTCCTTTTAATCTCCATTCATGTCCTTTGATATGGTACTTGGCATGAACCTATAAAAAGAGAATGCCACTGCCCCGAAAGGAGGTCCATGAAGCATGATGCAGAGCATAGAGCTCCAGTCACCACAAATAGCAGCAGCCTTGATTTAAAAAAGCTAATACATGCAATGATGTGTTGAAACAGATGATTAGAACTTGAAGGCACACCTCCACTGACATGTTTTCAACTCAGCAATAATTTGGACCTTTATCGGGTAGAGTAAATATTTTATGAACTGTGCCTTTAAATAAAAGGCAGTGCCGCAGAACACAGCTATTTTTAAAAAAATCCCAATTTCTTTGCAGTTTTATATAGTGCCAACTCTACCCAAAGTCATTGGAGCGCTTAACATGAGCACCAGTAACATTGAACATTGGAACTTCCATTTTGTTTTGTTCTTTCAACTACACAAAGGGGGATTAAACGATTTGCCCAGAATCATAGGATGTTGAATTCCGAGATTCTAACCCGGTTCCCCACTTCCAAGTTAGCCAGCTCTGGCTTCGACATCCATTCATAGTGTTAACCCCCCCCCCCTGTTGTTTTTAACAACTGCTTTTAACGCACCACCTCCCACTCTCTGCTGTTTTACCCAACCCCCTGTACTTGAAAAACACATTGACATAGCTAATAGAGCTCACATAGGCGAAACCTATTGGTTTTGCCAAAGCTTGCTGAAAATTCAATCAAGAAAGACTTGACTGTGATTCAGGGAGTTCTGAATGTCACTGACGACATCCAGATATAGAAGAAAAATATAGCAAATCGTCTGTAATATGAGAGTGACTCTGCAAAGACTCTCAGGGGGATATTCTCAAGAACGTGCGATAAACATCGCCAAAATAGACTAACGCAATTTTCAACATCGCCGCCCATCACGGGAAAATAACTCAGTGTTAACGTCTTACTCCCAACACGGCTGTAACATGCGATAGTTACCCAAGAACGCCACAAATGTCCGCGTTACAACCACTGCGACAGCACTAAAAAAGGAAACCCGAACGTGAAAAAAGTTGCGATGGGCCCAACCGCGATAAAAAAATCGGGGACAAGCAGCGCCAGGCTTGCAATTCCCATGTCAGGCGGGAAAAATCACCATAAAAGCAGCAAAAAAAGACGAAAAAAAACACATAACAACTGCGAAGCACAATGGAGGTAGCAGGAGCAAGTACAGAGGACAACCCGGACCCCACAAGCCCCACGTAGGACCAGCCTGGGACCTCGGGGTCAGGGAAGGGCAAGGAGAAGAAGAAGAGGAAGACGCGTTTCAGTCCGCAGGAAAACAGGATCCTGATAACGGAGGTGGTAGAACACCATCAACAACTGTTCGTCACCTCCACTGAGTCATTGGCAACAAAAAATGGGATATGGCAGTCCATCGTGGACAAGGTGAATGCAGTCGGAGTGCTTAGGAGGAGAATGGACAAGGTCAAGAGGCGCTGGAATGATATGAAGCGCAAAACCAAGCAGAAACTCGCAGACAACCGCAAAGCAGCAATCCAGACTGGGGGTGGGAGTCCTGCGCCACAGGAGGAGCTGGATGAGATGGAGGAACTGGTGTCCACAGTCATCAGTGTGGAGACGTTGGCAGGAGTCGGGGGACCGGACACTGCTCAACATGACCTGACACAACAGCAACAGGGTGAGTAACCACCAGGGCCTGGGGGGACGGGGGGGAGATGGGCACAATGGCACACATGCACAATGGAGTATAGCACACTGCACAACCACAATGGCTCTGGATCATGTCCCTGAACTCCTTGCCATACTGCAGCACACATAGTAACAGCAAGTAGTCCCCTGTCCACAATGTGCCCAGAGGGGGCCCTCCCCACACATCACCAATTTCACAACAAACCCATGCACATGTGCTGAACCCAGCCAAGCTGCGGATCCGTGAGCCCCACTGACAATGCAAGTGACACTGCATGACGATGAGCATGTCTGCAGGCCACTCATCATGACATGTTGCACGCCACAACACCGAGGTGGCTGAGTGTGGTCCACATCCGGATAGGAGCAGGTCACACACTGACACATCCACGTGCACAAACAACCCCTAACGGCAACAAGACATCTGCGGACAAACCATGCCCAAGAGTCCCAACTCCCACCAAGAGCCCAATTTACCCAAGTATGCAACTTCTCAGCACTGCATAAGCACAGAAGTCAAAGGCACACCGCCTGAAAGGGAGAAGGCCAAGCAAAGTCTGAGCTTCAGGGGCGACTCTCCCACAATGCAGCACACACACAAGAATCCATTCATGACAACTCTCTTTAATAAAATTTTGGTTGATGGAGTTAGACCCCCACCTCATGGAGTGAAGCTAATATAACACTGATCTTAAAACCAGGCAAATCTTCAACTAAATGTGGGTCATACAGACCTATCTCACTTTTAAACAACGATTATAAGATTTTTCCAGAATATTGGCAGATAGGTTGGGTGCGGTAGCAGGAGGTCTGTTACATGCAGACCAAAAGGGCTTTTTGAGAGGTAGAAATCTCCATGACCTTACCCATGATTTTATAGGTGCCATTGACTTTGCCTCTACTTTTTCACTCCCTTTGGCAGCAATGACATTGGATGCCACTAAGGCATTTGATAGGGTAAATTGGAACTATCTAGGGGCCGTGCTCGAGAAGTTTAATTGTGGGCCAAAATTCCGTCGAACTATTAGTCTTATATATAGTGACCCCTCAGCGAAACTTGTGGTTAATGGAAAATTAACCAGACCTTTTAAAATCAAAAGAGGAACCAGACAGGGCTGCCCCCTCTCCCCCTCCTATTCGATATGTACATAGAACCATTTGCTCAACGTCTCAGGGAAGAGACAGACATTACACCATTTAAAAGTGGAGTATGGGAGAGGAAGGTAGCCCTGTATGCGGATGATATATTAATTTTATCATCGGATCTGGAGTCATCTTTTCCTCATGTCATCTGTCTAGCGCAGGATTTTGGTCGGGTCTCGGGCTACGAAATTAATGCAGACAAAACAGAAATCATGACATGGAATTTATCGGGTGTCGATATCAAGTTAAGCATGAGATGCGATATCTGGGAGTGAAGATTGTCCAGGATATAGATAAGATTGCGGAGACTAATCTCCTGAACATCTTAAGAGAGTGTCAAAAACTCATGAAGTCCTGGGCCCACCTCCCTTTGACCATCTTGGGTAGAATTAATCTGATCAAGATGGTAATCTTACCAAAAGCCACCTTTCTTTTTAATACTATCCCTTTACACTTTGAGAAGCAGGTAATAGATAAGTTTCAACAATCTATTAACTCATTTGTGTGGGCTTACAAAGCAACAAGGATAGCGTGGAAAAAACTAAGACGCAGGAGAGAAAAAGGTGGTCTTGCACTCCCAGATATGCAGTATTATGCTTGGGCCTTTCAGTTAACACATTCATGAATGCTGCTAAAATCCCCGGGTTCATCAGAAAGGGGAAAATGTTTTGGGCTATGTTAGACCAAGTAGGTTTATCTCATGAGGGCTTTCTTTTTAAATATGGAGACCAGAAGTTTTTAAGAAAGTAAGACTGAAGGTATTATTGTGTGCTGTTCAAATATGGGCCAGAATTAAAAAATTAACGGGCCTAGAGTATTACTCAAGTTTGGCTCCACTGTGGGATAGCCCGGGGACACCAAGTTGTTTAAAGGATAAATTGGCAGCCCCTCTTAAAACAGCTGGGTTCCTGGTGTGGGGAGATTTGGCCACTGAGGGATCACTTTTGCCTTGGGTATTATTTGACGATAAAGTGGAGGGTGGCATGTCTAGATTTAAATATCTACAACTAAAGAGTTGGTCCCAGAGCCTTAAAAAACCTATAGGTGTGGGAAACATTTTGGAAGAACATCTGCTACGGAAGCCAGTAGGAAAGAAAGAAGTATCGTTTTCTATTGGGCTATTGAAGAGGCCATAGATGGAGATTTCAGACTAGCCGAAGAACTATGGAGAGATTCGACTTCGGATATAGACTTGGTAGAACTGTGGCAAACCTCTTTTAATACTTTGTTTACAGTTGTGAAACCAGCCTGGTTCAGAAGAAACCATTATTTCACCACACATAGGGCCTACTTATCTCCGGCGAGACTTTCCAAAATATCCAAGGGCCCTCCTGTCAGTTGTAAAAAATGCCATATGGAAAATGCCCCAGACACACATATGTTTTGGGATTGCCCAGCTAATACTGAATTCTGGGAGAAAGTAGGAACACTCTTACAGACATTTTAGGGTGTCCAGTACTTATTTCCCTCAGGCTCATCATCTTTGGCTTATTAAGTGAAATCACAGGCTCGAGCAGAGGCTTTTTATTCTATGCTATTCTGCTGGCTAGACGAGAAATATGCAAGAGATGGGCTGAGGCCACACCCCCATGCATTCAGACTGGCTGTCCTCCTTGTACAAAACCTCCAGAATTGATTTGGTCAGACTGGGAAATAGTAGGAAGAAAGATATTTGGGATTGCTTGGTAAATTGGTCTCCTGGTTAAACACCAACTATTTGTCTTGTGTTGATAAGGTCATCTACATAATCTTTTATCCTATGATTAAGCCTCATGGAAGCTCTCAGACTGTGCTGGGCTGTGTTGCCTCTTTCTTTTGGTCCTCAGGCTTGATTTTGAAAGGACTCACAGCAACAGTCGCCGGTTTTAAGTAATCAGAAGAGAGCATGACCACCCTCTCCTTGACAACGAGAGGTCAGCAACAGGAAGGGGGTTTGTCTGCCACTGGTAGGCGTGCGATAAAGACGCGGGGTATACACCTCGCGGGCCTACGTCTCATAACTGAGTAACAGTGGTGGCCTCCCAGTTTCATGGTTGTCTGGGGTTAGAGGCGAATGAGGTAATAAAAAAAAAAAAAAAAAGAATCAGAGCACATAAACATTGACAACAATGTGGTACAAACTGCAACACTTGCACAACAGAACAGAGGACACAACTGCTGCCGCTTGTGTGTAGAAACTGGCCAATCACATTTGGCATAGCAGGAAACTGTGACATAATAATGGACAAGTACAACCACACATCCCTGATGGTGCACATATGTCCACTGTCCCGCTTCAAATAGGCAGCACATCCTAAACAGTCACAATATACATTGTCATGCAGTCTGTTCTGATACTTGGCCAATGCGTGACCATACATGGAACACACTGTTAAACTGCATCTCCCGTTTACATTGCAGAGGGATAATCCACTACTCCTGCAGAGCAGACCGAACACCTCCTCACTGATGACGAGGAGGACTACCCCACCTTCGACACCGACGCCCTCCAGGAGCTCATCGACAGCTTCGGCACCCCACCCCCAGGAGCAGGGCAGCCCAGCTGCATCGAGGAGACCCCACCCCCTGCACAGACCACACAGCAGGAGGCACCCACCACCCCGGCTGTCTCCCAGGCCCCCCACGAACAACACATGGCCTTCCAACGCCGTGTGTTAGAGGGCCAGAAGGAGATGGCTGATCAGGTGCGGGGGGGTTCGATCTCATGGCAGCCAAACTAGATGCCATCCATGGGTGTCTACGTCCCATCAGAGACCACTTACAGTCCCTAACGGACACCCACAGTCCGCTCCATGGTCTCCAATGAGCCCTGGCTGAGGAGATGGGACACATGCGGATGCTCATGGAGGACATGGTGCGGATGGAGGCGGAAAGGATGGCTGCCATGGCTGCACATCAGCGAGATGTAGCTGGGATCTACCATGCCCTGCAGATCCTCATCATGTCATTGCTGCCACAAGGCCTGGCGCAGATGAATGCTGCTGCTCATACACCATCCACATCTCCGACCCCTGATGTGTCAGTGCCCCACAGTGCGGCCGACATTTCACCTCCGGCCCCTGATGTGTCAGTGCCACACAGTGCTGCAGCCGAAACACCACCACTGCAAGGTGAGGCACATCACATGTCAGAGGACGAAGATGCGGATGAATCTGCCTTAGTGGTGAGGAGGAGGCGGTAGCATTCATCTCCGCCATATGGCCTGTTTCTGCTTGGTGCGGCTCTTTGGATCATCACCTTCCACTGTCCCCAGATGCACTCTGCGGCACTCACCTTGGACCTCGACATGGACTGCCATATACTGTTTGGTTACCAATGACACAGCAATCAGACTGCGGACTGAACTCTTCCTCTTCCGATGAACTTGTCCTTCCCTAATGGACTCTGGCTGGCCCTCCACGGGGCAACAATGTCAAGTGGGGTGTGCATGGCTCTGTACTGCTCCAGCTGCTACCCTCCAATGAATGTGAATAAGACATTCAAATTCACACAGATGTGTCATGTCTATGAACCTACAAGTATGACAGTATGGATGAATGTCGGGTCACTGATTCGCCCTCACGTCCATTTTGCACATGTTGTGGGGCTTGGGTCACATGGTGCAACATTGCCGATTGCGGTCCGGGTGGCGCAGACACTACAACGGAGACACATGCAATGGTTACTTCCTTGTCCAGGCCAGTACTGAACCATGCCCAGATCCCCGGGCTCATCGTTCACACCCCTACGCTGGGCTGGCATACGCCAGGCCAGCCCACTCCGCTTACGCTCACAGGGGGTGACGACACAGCTACATGTCCCAGGTCTTCCCCGTAGTGATCTGCTGGTCACTGGTCTAGTTGTCAGCATGCCACAGCCACTCCCTGGGGGGTGGTTTACACCCACACCACACCCATCCAGCACAGGCGTCACGGGACATGTGACCCTGCCAATATAAGGGGCCCACCACAACACATCCCCCACTGCTGGAGGTGACATGATGGCGTCCGCACCACAAGGCTCAATCATGAGGGGGCCGTGACTTGCATTGCACTGAGTTAGTGGCACCCGATGGCCTGCGTCCGGCATGGGCCGTGGCGATGACTTGCGTTGCACAGAGTTAGTGGCACCCAATGGCCTGCGCCCGGCACGGGCCGACCCCCACGTGGTGATGACTTTCGTTGCACTGAGTTGGGCCCACCTGAAGAGCTGAGCGGGTGTGCAGCCTGTGATGATGTGTTGGCCTCGATACGGCGTCCAGCGAATCAAGACTCAAATTGAACAGTGTGCCCTGCTGGACCGCAGTGTACGCGCAGGCAGCAGTCAGCACACACATGACTCCACGGTGCGGTGCCGCAGGGTGCGCTGGGGGCCTGTGGCGTGGAAACCAGTGACCGGCTGAGGAGGTTGCACGGGCACGTGGAGGGCCCTCTTGGAGACACGCCGGTGGCGGCAGGTGAGCATTGAGGCCTGGGTGCGCTGGGGCGGGCAGTCATCGCTGGGCGGCGGACTGGTCTGGGGACCAGGGCTGGGGTGCAGCAGGCGCACAGGATGGCGCAGGCACCACCGGTCACTGCGGCGGCCAAGTGGCTGGGTGGGGGCGCCGCCCTGGCAGACACGAGCCTGCATGCGATGACGAGATGTGCGTGGGTTGGCTTGGGACGTAGTCACCTCGTCTCCAGTGTGGATACGGATGTTGAATATGGTCGGGCACGTGCGTGTAGGCCTATGGTCACGATATGGCAGACACAGAGGCACACGCAGTAGTTACTGTGGTGGCCATCCCGGAAGTGGACCACGCCCAGGGCCCTGGGCTATTCATTCGCGACATACGCCGGCCAAGCCGCTCCGCTTAGGCTTACAGGGGGGGACCACATGGCTACATGTCCAAGCTCTTCCACACTGCCTGGGGTAACCTGTTTGCATCCACTGTCCACTACACTGCATGCACCAGCAGTAGATGTCCACATGGACCTGTCTGTGCTCTGCATACTGCAGTCTGTCCAGCACATCTCCGCCACACTTGGCATTGTGTCCTTTCTTATTGCTGGGGCACTTTCCTCCTTCGCACATACTTGGTTCCCACCTCTCCCCACATTCTGCAATTGTGTGGCAGAGGGGCTCTGCCTTTGTGGATGGTTTGTCTACATGTCTGTCCCCTGTTACCACGGTTACTTGTGTTGTCGTGTCCGGTAGCTGGGCTTGTTGTTTGGCATGTTGAATGTGATTTTGTTACGTGTGCTCTCCCACAGTTGTGAGTTGTGTGGTTGTGGAGTTGAGGTGTGTGGTGTGTTCAGTTAGTACTTACCAATGAACAGTGCATTGCCATGGGTGCCATCCTGGTAGCGCTGGTTGATGATGGACTGTCAGAAGATGTATGTATCATGCACACTGCCTGTGAAGTTGGTGATGGCATTGGGGAGCTGTCCCCGGTGGTCCACTATCACCTGCACATTGATGGTATGCGTGTGCTTTCTGTGGCGGTTGTTGTGTGCAGGGTCGGCAGGGGGCACAAGTGGTACATGTGTACAGTCAATTGTCCCCGACACGTGCGGTAAGGCAGCTATGGCATAGTTCCCTTGCATGGTCTCCAGCTGTTCATGCACAGCGTTGGGGAAGTGAAGGTGCAGGGGTATCAAGATGATACTAACCGTGATGTTTACAGGTATGATGAGTCCTGCATGATGAGACCGTTACAGATGTTTGTGTGGTCGTCACCTTCCTTTTCTTTCCTGCGGAGGTTACGTGCACACGGACTTCTGTTACAGTATGTTTGGACTGGATTCATCGTACCTGTATGCATTCCGGTTTGTCCAAGTGCAATACACTGTGCCAGGTTACGTTTGTGACTATGAGGACGCTTGACCATTGTCACTATTTCTCCAACAGGTTTCTGACTACTGATTTCGGGATGTGGAATGGTATTGGGGAGTTCCAGCAGCATTTACAGTTTTTGGATCCACACGTTGCCTTGGTGAAGTTCCCCGTTGGGAATGGAACGCGTTGGCTGAGCTTTTCGTCTTGTTGTTTATGTATTTGTAATAAAGTTCTGTTTTTCCACTACCGTTGACTGCTGGACTTCATGACCTGGGGGGGAGGGTCCGGGGGGTGGTTGCGGTGGGTGTTGTGGCCCTCTTGGGTCTCCAAGCTGCATGATCAGTGGCTCCATGACATGTGTTGGTCTTCAGATGTGGCTCTAGGCTGGGCTCCCTTTCATGCTGCAGGTTGTCGTCCTGCTTGACACCAGTGAGAGGCAGGTGTTGGATACCTGCTGCTAACGCGCCTTATCGCCTGTTTTTGTCCGGCATCGCAGATCTGGCTTGTCGTTGAGAATATCGCGAAGTGGTATTTTTGTGTGTTTTTGCACGGGAACGCCTACTCTGCATATCTCTGCATATAATTGTCGCTCTCATCCATGGCGATGTGTTTTGTGGCAGCTATCGCGGGAAAACTGGCGATGTCGGCAGTTTGCACCAGCTTGTGAATGGGGCGATGAGTCTATCGCCACTTTTGCGGCTCTAAAGTGCCGATAAATCGGCGATGAGTCCATGAGAATATGCACCTCTGAACGTTGGCTCACTTTACACAACAGAAAATGTTGATTTTCAGACAGCCGTAAATAATTGTATGGATACATATTCTTTGTCCAGAGTGTGAGTGACAATCCACAGAAAGCCAAAGTCATTAGAAATGCTAAACCTCTCTAAAACGCATCAGAAATCCACAAACATCTGAGCATTGTCTACTCCTGAAGGTATTTCATTCTGAACATGTCCATGCTGATTTATCGTCTGCAACAACTAACCAAAGCGGGATTCTCAACTACAACAACAGGCATTCATAGACATACAAACACACTCCTTCACAATGCCAAAAAGCAATATTTTGACCCAAAGTAGAACACAGAACAGCTCTAGATGAGATCTTGGTGGGTCTTGGTGCAGTGTTCTTCGAAGAACAACACAGACACCTGGACTCTGATTGCATTCAAAAACAGAAACCTTTCTGAAATAGAAGCTGAATACTCCCTAATCAAGTGAGAAGCTCTTGCCATTAGGTGGGACTGCTACCATTTTCACCTCTACCTATATGGACATGTACTTCTCCCCATTCCCTGCCATTGATTGGGAAGTGGGCATTAAAACTTCAAAAATGCAAACTAACAGTAGTGTACTACCCATGACTTCAGTGGCGGCTGGCACGGATAGGGGTGGCTGCATGGGGGGTGAAGAAAACAAAAATACCTCTCCGTGGCGGCATCTCTCCTCCATCCTCTCTCCTCAGCTTCTCTCCCGACGAGTCCCAGAAAGGAAACAGGAAGCACACAGGCCCCCCTAAGCCAATACAATGCTGCTGTCACCAGCATGACAGAAGCATCGTTATTGGTGTGAGCGCCATGGTTATTAATGTTGTATGACCAAACAAGCAGGCACACTGTACTTGCAAACATATTTTCTACATTGTATTTTATTGTATTGCAACGTTTATAAAGCACTAACTACCCCACTGAAGTGCTTGTCTACATCTTCCAAGGTGTAAAGTGTTCCCATATCGTGCGTAATGACCACCGAGTTGCAGATATCGTGTTATGCGCAGTGCGGAGGATGAAAAGGTGGAAGAAGTAGAAGCACAGTTTATGGTTTTCAGTAAGCTGGAACAGGGGTGGGAGCACACCGCTTCAACCCACAGCAAGGTTCGCCCCTGGCATTCTGGTAAATGCAGTCTCATGTTACTTGCTTTGCTCTAGTATTCCGAGTGTTTCGCCAGAGTTGGCGCAGATAGTGCTGATCTCTAGACACGTGTTTCTGGTTCTTTAACCATCATCAGTAGAGATTACAGGCTTCAAATTTTTGGGGTTTGCTGAATAGGCTGCCAAACATTACATCAGGTCAAGTACCTCTCACTGGCGCGCGGGTGCTTCTTCCACGAGCTCGTCAGCTCAATGACTCACGGAAGTATTTTTAAACAGGAACAGGGGTGGGAGCACACCGCTTCAACCCACAGCAAGGTTCGCCCCTGGCATTCTGGTAAATGCAGTCTCATGTTACTTGCTTTGCTATAGTATTCCGAGTGTTTCGCCAGAGTTGGCGCAGATAGTGCTGATCTCTAGACACATGTTTCTGGTCCTTTAACCGTTATCAGTAGAGATTACAGGCTTCAAATTTTTGGGGTTTGCTGAATAGGCTGCCAAACATTACATCAGGTCAAGTACCTCTCACTGGCGTGCAGGTGCTTCTTTCACGAGCTCGTCAGCTCAATGACTCACAGGAGTACTTTTAAACAGGAACAGGGGTGGGAGCACACCGCTTCAACCCACAGCAAGGTTCGCCCCTGGCATTCTGGTAAATGCAGTCTCATGTTACTTGCTTTGCTCTAGTATTCCGAGTGTTTCGCCAGAGTTGGCGCAGATAGTGCTGATCTCTAGACACGTGTTTCTGGTTCTTTAACCGTCATCAGTAAAGAGTACAGGCTTCAACTTTTTGGGGTTTGCTGAATAGGCTGCCAAACATTACATCAGGTCAAGTACCTCTCACTGGCGCGCGGGTGCTTCTTCCACGAGCTCGTCAGCTCAATGACTCACGGGAGTACTTTTAAACAGGAACAGGGGTGGGAGCACACCGCTTCAACCCACAGCAAGGTTCGCCCCTGGCATTCTGGGAAATGCAGTCTCATGTTACTTGCTTTGCTTTAGTATTCCGAGTGTTTCGCCAGAGTTGGCGCAGATAGTGCTGATCTCTAGACACGTGTTTCTGGTTCTTTAACCGTCATCAGTAGAGATTACAGGCTTCAAATTTTTGGGGTTTGTTGAATAGGCTACCAAACATTACATCAGGTCAAGTACCTCTCACTGGCGCTCGGGTGCTTCTTCCATGAGCTCATCAGCTCAATGGCTCACGGGAGTACTTTTAAACAGGAACAGGGGTGGGAGCATACCGCTTCAACCCACAGCAAGGTTCGCCCCTGGCATTCTGGTAAATGCAGTCTCATGTTACTTGCTTTGCTATAGTATTCCGAGTGTTTCGCCAGAGTTGGCGCAGATAGTGCTGATCTCTAGACACGTGTTTCTGGTTCTTTAACCGTCATCAGTAGAGATTACAGGCTTCAAATTTTTGGGGGTTGCTGAATAGGCTGCCAAACATTACATCAGGTCAAGTAACTCTCACTGGCGCGCAGGTGCTTCTTCAACGAGCTTGTCAGCTCAATGACTCACGGGAGTACTTTTAAACAGGAACAGGGGTGGGAGCACACCGCTTCAACCCACAGCAAGGTTCGCCCCTGGCATTCTGGTAAATGCAGTCTCATGTTACTTGCTTTGCTCTAGTATTCCGAGTGCTTCGCCAGAGTTGGCGCAGATAGTGCTGATCTCTAGACACGTGTTTCTGGTTCTTTAACCGTCATCAGTAGAGATTACAGGCTTCAAATTTTTGGGGTTTGCTGAATTGGCAGCCAAACATTACATCACGTCAAGTACCTCTCACTCGCGCGCAGGTGCTTCTTCCACGAGCTCGTCAGCTCAATGACTCACGGGAGTACTTCTAAACTGGAACAGGGGTGGGAGCACACCGCTTCAACCCACAGCAAGGTTCGCCCCTGGCATTCTGGTAAATGCAGTCTCATGTTACTTGCTTTGCTCTAGTATTCCGAGTGTTTCGCCAGAGTTGGCACAGATAGTGCTGATCTCTAGACACGTGTTTCTGGTTCTTTAACCGTCATCAGTAGAGATTACAGGCTTCAAATTTTTGGGGTTTGCTGAATAGGCTGCCAAACATTACATCAGGTCAAGTACCTCTCACTGGGGCGCGGGTGCTTCTTCCACGAGCTTGTCAGATCAATGACTCACGGGAGTACTTTTAAACAGGAACAGGGGTGGGAGCACACCGCTTCAACCCACAGCAAGGTTCGCCCCTGGCATTCTGGTAAATGCAGTCTCATGTTACTTGCTTTGCTCTAGTATTCCGAGTCTTTCGACAGAGTTGGCGCAGATAGTGCTGATCTCTAGACACGTGTTTCTGGTTCTTTAACCGTCATCAGTAGAGATTACAGGCTTCACATTTTTGGGGTTTGCTGAATAGGCTGCCAAACATTACATCAGGTCAAGTACCTCTCACTGGCGCGCGGGTGCTTCTTCCACGAGCTCGTCAGCTCAATGACTCACGGGAGTGCTTTTAAACAGGAACAGGGGTGGGAGCACACCGCTTCAACCCACAGCAACGTTCGCCCCTGGCATTCTGGTAAATGCAGTCTCATGTTACTTGCTTTGCTCTTGTATTCCGAGTGTTTCGCCAGAGTTGGCGCAGATAGTGCTGATCTCTAGACACGTGTTTCTGGTTCTTTAACCGTCATCAGTAGAGATTACAGGCTTCAAATTTTTGGGCTTTGCTGAATAGGCTGCCAAACATTGCATCAGGTCAAGTACCTCTCACTGGCGCGCGGGTGCTTCTTCCACAAGCTCGTCAGCTCAATGACTCACAGGAGTACTTTTAAACAGGAACAGGGGTGGGAGCACACCGCTTCAACCCACAGCAAGGTTCGCCCCTGGCATTTTGGTAAATGCAGTCTCATGTTACTTGCTTTGCTCTAGTACTCAGAGTGTTTCGCCAGAGTTGGCGCAGATAGTGCTGATCTCTAGACACGTGTTTCTGGTTCTTTAACCGTCATCAGTAGAGATTACAGGCTTCAAATTTTTGGGGTTTGCTGAATAGGCTGCCAAATATTACATCAGGTCAAGTACCTCTCACTGGCGTGCGGATGCTTCTTCCACGAGCTCGTCAGCTCAATGACTCACGGGAGTACTTTTAAACAGGAACAGGGGTGGGAGCACACCGCTTCAACCCACAGCAAGGTTCGCCCCTGGCATTCTGGTAAATGCAGTCTCATGTTACTTGCTTTGCTCTAGTATTCCGAGAGTTTCGACAGAGTTGGCGCAGATAGTGCTGATCTCTAGACACGTGTTTCTGGTTCTTTAACCGTCATCAGTAGAGATTACAGGCTTCAAATGTTTGGGGTTTGCTGAATAGGCTGCCAAACATTACATCAGGTCAAGTACCTCTCACTGGCGCGCGGGTGCTTCTTCCACGAGCTTGTCAGCTCAATGACTCACGGGAGTACTTTTAAACAGGAACAGGGGTGGGAGCACACCGCTTCAACCCACAGCAAGGTTCGCCCCTGGCATTCTGGTAAATGCAGTCTCATGTTACTTGCTTTGCTCTAGTATTCCGAGTGTTTCGCCAGAGTTGGCGCAGATAGTGCTGATCTCTAGACACGTGTTTCTGGTTCTTTAACCGTCATCAGTAGAGATTACAGGCTTCACATTTTTGGGGTTTGCTGAATAGGCTGCCAAACATTACATCAGGTCAAGTACCTCTCACTGGCGCGCGGGTGCTTCTTCCACGAGCTCGTCAGCTCAATGACTCACGGGAGTACTTTTAAACAGGAACAGGGGTGGGAGCACACCGCTTCAACCCACAGCAAGGTTCGCCCCTGGCATTCTGGTAAATGCAGTCTCATGTTACTTGCTTTGCTCTAGTATTCCGAGAGTTTCGACAGAGTTGGCGCAGATAGTGCTGATCTCTAGACACGTGTTTCTGGTTCTTTAACCGTCATCAGTAGAGATTACAGGCATCAAATTTTTGGGGTTTGCTGAACAGGCTGCCAAACATTACATCAGGTCAAGTACCTCTCACTGGCGCGCGGGTGCTTCTTCCACGAGCTCGTCAGCTCAATGACTCACGGGAGTACTTTTAAACAGGAACTGTTGTGGGAGCACACCGCTTCAACCCACAGCAAGGTTCGCCCCTGGCATTCTGGTAAATGCAGTCTCACGTTACTTGCTTTGCTCTAGTATTCCTAGGGTTTCGCCAGAGATGGCGCAGATAGTGCTGATCTCTAGACACGTGTTTCTGGTTCTTTAACCATCATAAGTAGAGATTACAGGCTTCAAATTTTTGCGGTTTGCTGAATAGGCTGCCAAATATTATATCAGGTCAAGTACCTCTCACTGGCGCGCGGGTGGCTTCTTCCACGAGCTCGTCAGCTCAATGTCTCACGGGAGTACTTTTAAACAGGAACAGGGGTGGGAGCACACCGCTTCAACCCACAGCAAGGTTCGCCCCTGGCATTCTGGTAAATGCAGTCTCATGTTGCTTGCTTTGCTCTAGTATTCCGAGTGTTTCGCCAGAGTTGGCGCAGATAGTGCTGATCTCTAGACACGTGTTTCTGGTTCTTTAACCGTCATCAGTAGAGATTACAGACTTCACATTTTTGGGGTTTGCTGAGCAGGCTGCCAAACATTAGATAAGGTCAAGTACTTCTCACTGGCGCGCGGGTGCTTCTTCCACAAGCTCGTCAGCTCAATGACTCACAGGAGTACTTTTAAACAGGTACAGGGGTGGGAGCACACCGCTTCAACCCACAGCAAGGTTCGCCCCTGGCATTCTGGTAAATGCAGTCATGTTGCTTGCTTTGCTCTAGTATTCCGAGTGTTTCGCCAGAGTTGGCGCAGATAGTGCTGATCTCTAGACATGTGTTTCTGGTTCTTTAACCGTCATTAGTAGAGATTACAGGCTTCAAATTTTTGGGGGTTGCTGAATAGGCTGCCAAACATTACATCAGGTCAAGTACCTCTCACTGGCGCGCGGATGCTTCTTCCACGAGCTCGTCAGCTCAATGACTCACGGGAGTACTTTTAAACAGGAACAGGGGTGGGAGCACACCGCTTCAACCCACAGCAAGGTTCGCCCCTGGCATTCTGGTAAATGCAGTCTCATGTTACTTGCTTTGCTCTAGTATTCCGAGTGTTTTGCCAGAGTTGGCGCAGATAGTGCTGATCTCTAGACACGTGTTTCTGGTTCTTTAACCGTCATCAGTAGAGATTACAGGCTTCAAATGTTTGGGGTTTGCTGAATAGGCTGCCAAACATTACATCAGGTCAAGTACCTCTCACTGGCGAGCGGGTGCTTCTTCCACCAGCTCGTCAGCTCAATGCCTCACGGGAGTACTTTTAAACAGGAACAGGGGTGGGAGCACACCTCTTCCACCCACAGCAAGGTTCGCCCCTGGCATTCTGGTAAATGCAGTCTCATGGTACTTGCTTTGCTCTAGTATTCCGAGTGTTTCGCCAGAGTTGGCGCAGATAGTGCTGATCTCTAGACACGTGTTTCTGGTTCTTTAACCGTCATCAGTAGAGATTACAGGCTTCAAATGTTTGGGGTTTGCTGAATAGGCTGCCAAACATTACATCAGGTCAAGTACCTCTCACTGGCGCGCGGGTGCTTCTTCCACGAGCTCGTCAGCTCAATGACTCACGGGAGTACTTTTAAACAGGAACAGGGGTGAGAGCACACCGCTTCAACCCACAGCAAGGTTCGCCGCTGGCATTCTGGTAAATGCAGTCTCATGTTGCTTGCTTTGCTCTAGTATTCCAAGTGTTTCGCCAGAGTTGTCGCAGATAGTGCTGATCTGTAGACACGTGTTTCTGATTCTTTAACCGTCATCAGTAGAGATTACAGGCTTCAAATTTTTGGGGGTTGCTGAATAGGCTGCCAAACATTACATCAGGTCAAGTACCTCTCACTGGCGCGCGGGTGCTTCTTCCACGAGCTCGTCAGCTCAATGACTCATGGGAGTACTTTTAAACAGGAACAGGGGTGGGAGCACACCGCTTCAACCCACAGCAAGGTTCGCCCCTGGCATTCTGGTAAATGCAGTCTCATGTTACTTGCTTTGCTCTAGTATTCCGAGTGTTTCGCCAGAGTTGGCGCAGATAGTGCTGATCTCTAGACACGTGTTTCTGGTTCTTTAACCGTCATCAGTAGAGATTACAGGCTTCAAATTTTTGGGGTTTGCTGAGTAGGCTGCCAAACATTACATCAGGTCAAGTACCTCTCACTGGCGCGCGGGTGCTTCTTCCACGAGCTCGTCAGCTCAATGACTCACGGGAGTACTTTTAAACAGGAACAGGGGTGGGAGCACACCTCTTCCACCCACAGCAAGGTTCGCCCCTGTTATTCTGGTAAATGCAGTCTCATGGTACTTGCTTTGCTCTAGTGTTCCGAGTGTTTCGCCAGAGTTGGCGCAGGTAGTGCTGATCTCTAGACACGTGTTTCTGGTTCTTTAACCGTCATCAGTAGAGATTACAGGCTTCAAATGTTTGGGGTTTGCTGAATAGGCTGCCAAACATTACATCAGGTCAAGTACCTCTCACTGGCGCGCGGGTGCTTCTTCCACGAGCTCGTCAGCTCAATGACTCACGGGAGTACTTTTAAACAGGAACAGGGGTGGGAGCACACCGCTTCAACCCACAGCAAGGTTCGCCCCTGGCATTCTGGTAAATGCAGTCTCATGTTACTTGCTTTGCTCTAGTATTCCGAGTGTTTCGCCAGAGTTGGCGCAGATAGTGCTGATCTCTAGACACGTGTTTCTGGTTCTTTAACCGTCATCAGTAGAGATTACAGGCTTCAAATTTTTGGGGTTTGCTGAGTAGGCTGCCAAACATTACATCAGGTCAAGTACCTCTCACTGGCGCGCGGGTGCTTCTTCCACGAGCTCGTCAGCTCAATGACTCACGGGAGTACTTTTAAACAGGAACAGGGGTGGGAGCACACCGCTTCAACCCACAGCAAGGTTCGCCCCTGGCATTCTGGTAAATGCTGTCTCATGTTGCTTGCTTTGCTCTAGTATTCCGAGTGTTTCACCAGAGTTGGCGCAGATAGTGCTGATCTCTAGACACGTGTTTCTGGTTCTTTAACCGTCATCAGTAGAGATTACAGACTTCACATTTTTGGGGTTTGCTGAGCAGGCTGCCAAACATTACATCAGGTCAAGTACCTCTCACTGGCGCGCGGGTGCTTCTTCCATGAGCTCGTCAGCTTAATGACTCACGGGAGTACTTTTAAACAGGAACAGGGGTGGGAGCACACCTCTTCAACCCACAGCAAGGTTCGCCCCTGGCATTCTGGTAAATGCAGTCTCATGTTGCTTGCTTTGCTCTAGTATTCCGAGTGTTTCGCCAGAGTTGGCGCAGATAGTGCTGATCTCTAGACACGTGTTTCTGGTTCTTTAACCGTCATCAGTAGAGATTACAGGCTTCAAATTTTTGGGCTTTGCTGAATAGGCTGCCAAACATTACATCAGGTCAAGTACCTCTCACTGGCGCGCGGGTGCTTCTTCCACGAGCTCGTCAGCTCAATGACTCACGGGAGTACTTTTAAACAGGAACAGGGGTGGGAGCACACCGCTTCAACCCACAGCAAGGTTCGCCCCTGGCATTCTGGTAAATGCAGTCTCATGTTACTTGCTTTGCTCTAGTATTCCGAGTGTTTCGCCAGAGTTGGCGCAGATAGTGCTGATCTCTAGACACGTGTTTCTGGTTCTTTAACCGTCATCAGTAGAGATTACAGGCTTCAAATTTTTGGGGTTTGCTGAGCAGGCTGCCAAACATTACATCAGGTCAAGTACCTCTCACTGGCGCGCGGGTGCTTCTTCCACGAGCTCGTCAGCTCAATGACTCACGGGAGTACTTTTAAACAGGAACAGGGGTGGGAGCACACCGCTTCAACCCACAGCAAGGTTCGCCCCTGGCATTCTGGTAAATGCAGTCTCATGTTACTTGCTTTGCTCTAGTATTCCGAGTGTTTCGCCAGAGTTGGCGCAGATAGTGCTGATCTCTAGACACGTGTTTCTGGTTCTTTAACCGTCATCAGTAGAGATTACAGGCTTCAAATTTTTGGGGTTTGCTGAGCAGGCTGCCAAACATTACATCAGGTCAAGTACCTCTCACTGGCGCGCGGGTGCTTCTTCCACGAGCTCGTCAGCTCAATGACTCACGGGAGTACTTTTAAACAGGAACAGGGGTGGGAGCACACCGCTTCAACCCACAGCAAGGTTCGCCCCTGGCATTCTGGTAAATGCAGTCTCATGTTACTTGCTTTGCTCTAGTATTCCGAGGGTTTCGCCAGAGTTGGCGCAGATAGTGCTGATCTCTAGACACGTGTTTCTGGTTCTTTAACCATCATCAGTAGAGATTACAGACTTCAAATTTTTGGGGTTTGCTGAGCAGGCTGCCAAACATTACATCAGGTCAAGTACCTCTCACTGGCGCGCGGGTGCTTCTTCCACGAGCTCGTCAGCTCAATGACTCACGGGAGTACTTTTAAACAGGAACAGGGGTGGGAGCACACCGCTTCAACCCACAGCAAGGTTCGCCCCTGGCATTCTGGTAAATGCAGTCTCATGTTGCTTGCTTTGCTCTAGTATTCCGAGTGTTTCGCCAGAGTTGGCGCAGATAGTGCTGATCTCTAGACACGTGTTTCTGGTTCTTTAACCGTCATCAGTAGAGATTACAGGCTTCAAATTTTTGGGGTTTGCTGAGCAGGCTGCCAAACATTACATCAGGTCAAGTACCTCTCACTGGCGCGCGGGTGCTTCTTCCACGAGCTCGTCAGCTCAATGACTCACGGGAGTACTTTTAAACAGGAACAGGGGTGGGAGCACACCGCTTCAACCCACAGCAAGGTTCGCCCCTGGCATTCTGGTAAATGCAGTCTCATGTTGCTTGCTTTGCTCTAGTATTCCGAGTGTTTCGCCAGAGTTGGCGCAGATAGTGCTGATCTCTAGACACGTGTTTCTGGTTCTTTAACCGTCATCAGTAGAGATTACAGGCTTCAAATTTTTGGGGTTTGCTGAGCAGGCTGCCAAACATTACATCAGGTCAAGTACCTCTCACTGGCGCGCGGGTGCTTCTTCCACGAGCTCGTCAGCTCAATGACTCACGGGAGTACTTTTAAACAGGAACAGGGGTGGGAGCACACCGCTTCAACCCACAGCAAGGTTCGCCCCTGGCATTCTGGTAAATGCAGTCTCATGTTGCTTGCTTTGCTCTAGTATTCCGAGTGTTTCGCCAGAGTTGGCGCAGATAGTGCTGATCTCTAGACACGTGTTTCTGGTTCTTTAACCGTCATCAGTAGAGATTACAGGCTTCAAATTTTTGGGGTTTGCTGAGCAGGCTGCCAAACATTACATCAGGTCAAGTACCTCTCACTGGCGCGCGGGTGCTTCTTCCACGAGCTCGTCAGCTCAATGACTCACGGGAGTACTTTTAAACAGGAACAGGGGTGGGAGCACACCGCTTCAACCCACAGCAAGGTTCGCCCCTGGCATTCTGGTAAATGCAGTCTCATGTTGCTTGCTTTGCTCTAGTATTCCGAGTGTTTCGCCAGAGTTGGCGCAGATAGTGCTGATCTCTAGACACGTGTTTCTGGTTCTTTAACCGTCATCAGTAGAGATTACAGGCTTCAAATTTTTGGGGTTTGCTGAGCAGGCTGCCAAACATTACATCAGGTCAAGTACCTCTCACTGGCGCGCG
Organism: Calotriton arnoldi; assembly: GCA_963921515.1. Classification (NCBI taxonomy): domain Eukaryota; kingdom Metazoa; phylum Chordata; class Amphibia; order Caudata; family Salamandridae; genus Calotriton; species Calotriton arnoldi. Next base: position 620,393 of record CAWUFW010010313.1, on the reverse strand, counting down.
GGTGCTTCTTCCACGAGCTCGTCAGCTCAATGACTCACGGGAGTACTTTTAAACAGGAACAGGGGTGGGAGCACACCGCTTCAACCCACAGCAAGGTTCGCCCCTGGCATTCTGGTAAATGCAGTCTCATGTTGCTTGCTTTGCTCTAGTATTCCGAGTGTTTCGCCAGAGTTGGCGCAGATAGTGCTGATCTCTAGACACGTGTTTCTGGTTCTTTAACCGTCATCAGTAGAGATTACAGGCTTCAAATTTTTGGGGTTTGCTGAGCAGGCTGCCAAACATTACATCAGGTCAAGTACCTCTCACTGGCGCGCGGGTGCTTCTTCCACGAGCTCGTCAGCTCAATGACTCACGGGAGTACTTTTAAACAGGAACAGGGGTGGGAGCACACCGCTTCAACCCACAGCAAGGTTCGCCCCTGGCATTCTGGTAAATGCAGTCTCATGTTACTTGCTTTGCTCTAGTATTCCGAGTGTTTCGCCAGAGTTGGCGCAGATAGTGCTGATCTCTAGACACGTGTTTCTGGTTCTTTAACCGTCATCAGTAGAGATTACAGGCTTCAAATTTTTGGGGTTTGCTGAGCAGGCTGCCAAACATTACATCAGGTCAAGTACCTCTCACTGGCGCGCGGGTGCTTCTTCCACGAGCTCGTCAGCTCAATGACTCACGGGAGTACTTTTAAACAGGAACAGGGGTGGGAGCACACCGCTTCAACCCACAGCAAGGTTCGCCCCTGGCATTCTGGTAAATGCAGTCTCATGTTGCTTGCTTTGCTCTAGTATTCCGAGTGTTTCGCCAGAGTTGGCGCAGATAGTGCTGATCTCTAGACACGTGTTTCTGGTTCTTTAACCGTCATCAGTAGAGATTACAGGCTTCAAATTTTTGGGGTTTGCTGAGCAGGCTGCCAAACATTACATCAGGTCAAGTACCTCTCACTGGCGCGCGGGTGCTTCTTCCACGAGCTCGTCAGCTCAATGACTCACGGGAGTACTTTTAAACAGGAACAGGGGTGGGAGCACACCGCTTCAACCCACAGCAAGGTTCGCCCCTGGCATTCTGGTAAATGCAGTCTCATGTTGCTTGCTTTGCTCTAGTATTCCGAGTGTTTCGCCAGAGTTGGCGCAGATAGTGCTGATCTCTAGACACGTGTTTCTGGTTCTTTAACCGTCATCAGTAGAGATTACAGGCTTCAAATTTTTGGGGTTTGCTGAGCAGGCTGCCAAACATTACATCAGGTCAAGTACCTCTCACTGGCGCGCGGGTGCTTCTTCCACGAGCTCGTCAGCTCAATGACTCACGGGAGTACTTTTAAACAGGAACAGGGGTGGGAGCACACCGCTTCAACCCACAGCAAGGTTCGCCCCTGGCATTCTGGTAAATGCAGTCTCATGTTGCTTGCTTTGCTCTAGTATTCCGAGTGTTTCGCCAGAGTTGGCGCAGATAGTGCTGATCTCTAGACACGTGTTTCTGGTTCTTTAACCGTCATCAGTAGAGATTACAGGCTTCAAATTTTTGGGGTTTGCTGAGCAGGCTGCCAAACATTACATCAGGTCAAGTACCTCTCACTGGCGCGCGGGTGCTTCTTCCACGAGCTCGTCAGCTCAATGACTCACGGGAGTACTTTTAAACAGGAACAGGGGTGGGAGCACACCGCTTCAACCCACAGCAAGGTTCGCCCCTGGCATTCTGGTAAATGCAGTCTCATGTTGCTTGCTTTGCTCTAGTATTCCGAGTGTTTCGCCAGAGTTGGCGCAGATAGTGCTGATCTCTAGACACGTGTTTCTGGTTCTTTAACCGTCATCAGTAGAGATTACAGGCTTCAAATTTTTGGGGTTTGCTGAGCAGGCTGCCAAACATTACATCAGGTCAAGTACCTCTCACTGGCGCGCGGGTGCTTCTTCCACGAGCTCGTCAGCTCAATGACTCACGGGAGTACTTTTAAACAGGAACAGGGGTGGGAGCACACCGCTTCAACCCACAGCAAGGTTCGCCCCTGGCATTCTGGTAAATGCAGTCTCATGTTGCTTGCTTTGCTCTAGTATTCCGAGTGTTTCGCCAGAGTTGGCGCAGATAGTGCTGATCTCTAGACACGTGTTTCTGGTTCTTTAACCGTCATCAGTAGAGATTACAGGCTTCAAATTTTTGGGGTTTGCTGAGCAGGCTGCCAAACATTACATCAGGTCAAGTACCTCTCACTGGCGCGCGGGTGCTTCTTCCACGAGCTCGTCAGCTCAATGACTCACGGGAGTACTTTTAAACAGGAACAGGGGTGGGAGCACACCGCTTCAACCCACAGCAAGGTTCGCCCCTGGCATTCTGGTAAATGCAGTCTCATGTTGCTTGCTTTGCTCTAGTATTCCGAGTGTTTCGCCAGAGTTGGCGCAGATAGTGCTGATCTCTAGACACGTGTTTCTGGTTCTTTAACCGTCATCAGTAGAGATTACAGGCTTCAAATTTTTGGGGTTTGCTGAGCAGGCTGCCAAACATTACATCAGGTCAAGTACCTCTCACTGGCGCGCGGGTGCTTCTTCCACGAGCTCGTCAGCTCAATGACTCACGGGAGTACTTTTAAACAGGAACAGGGGTGGGAGCACACCGCTTCAACCCACAGCAAGGTTCGCCCCTGGCATTCTGGTAAATGCAGTCTCATGTTGCTTGCTTTGCTCTAGTATTCCGAGTGTTTCGCCAGAGTTGGCGCAGATAGTGCTGATCTCTAGACACGTGTTTCTGGTTCTTTAACCGTCATCAGTAGAGATTACAGGCTTCAAATTTTTGGGGTTTGCTGAGCAGGCTGCCAAACATTACATCAGGTCAAGTACCTCTCACTGGCGCGCGGGTGCTTCTTCCACGAGCTCGTCAGCTCAATGACTCACGGGAGTACTTTTAAACAGGAACAGGGGTGGGAGCACACCGCTTCAACCCACAGCAAGGTTCGCCCCTGGCATTCTGGTAAATGCAGTCTCATGTTGCTTGCTTTGCTCTAGTATTCCGAGTGTTTCGCCAGAGTTGGCGCAGATAGTGCTGATCTCTAGACACGTGTTTCTGGTTCTTTAACCGTCATCAGTAGAGATTACAGGCTTCAAATTTTTGGGGTTTGCTGAGCAGGCTGCCAAACATTACATCAGGTCAAGTACCTCTCACTGGCGCGCGGGTGCTTCTTCCACGAGCTCGTCAGCTCAATGACTCACGGGAGTACTTTTAAACAGGAACAGGGGTGGGAGCACACCGCTTCAACCCACAGCAAGGTTCGCCCCTGGCATTCTGGTAAATGCAGTCTCATGTTGCTTGCTTTGCTCTAGTATTCCGAGTGTTTCGCCAGAGTTGGCGCAGATAGTGCTGATCTCTAGACACGTGTTTCTGGTTCTTTAACCGTCATCAGTAGAGATTACAGGCTTCAAATTTTTGGGGTTTGCTGAGCAGGCTGCCAAACATTACATCAGGTCAAGTACCTCTCACTGGCGCGCGGGTGCTTCTTCCACGAGCTCGTCAGCTCAATGACTCACGGGAGTACTTTTAAACAGGAACAGGGGTGGGAGCACACCGCTTCAACCCACAGCAAGGTTCGCCCCTGGCATTCTGGTAAATGCAGTCTCATGTTGCTTGCTTTGCTCTAGTATTCCGAGTGTTTCGCCAGAGTTGGCGCAGATAGTGCTGATCTCTAGACACGTGTTTCTGGTTCTTTAACCGTCATCAGTAGAGATTACAGGCTTCAAATTTTTGGGGTTTGCTGAGCAGGCTGCCAAACATTACATCAGGTCAAGTACCTCTCACTGGCGCGCGGGTGCTTCTTCCACGAGCTCGTCAGCTCAATGACTCACGGGAGTACTTTTAAACAGGAACAGGGGTGGGAGCACACCGCTTCAACCCACAGCAAGGTTCGCCCCTGGCATTCTGGTAAATGCAGTCTCATGTTGCTTGCTTTGCTCTAGTATTCCGAGTGTTTCGCCAGAGTTGGCGCAGATAGTGCTGATCTCTAGACACGTGTTTCTGGTTCTTTAACCGTCATCAGTAGAGATTACAGACTTCAAATTTTTGGGGTTTGCTGAGCAGGCTGCCAAACATTACATCAGGTCAAGTACCTCTCACTGGCGCGCGGGTGCTTCTTCCACGAGCTCGTCAGCTCAATGACTCACGGGAGTACTTTTAAACAGGAACAGGGGTGGGAGCACACCGCTTCAACCCACAGCAAGGTTCGCCCCTGGCATTCTGGTAAATGCAGTCTCATGTTGCTTGCTTTGCTCTAGTATTCCGAGTGTTTCGCCAGAGTTGGCGCAGATAGTGCTGATCTCTAGACACGTGTTTCTGGTTCTTTAACCGTCATCAGTAGAGATTACAGGCTTCAAATTTTTGGGGTTTGCTGAGCAGGCTGCCAAACATTACATCAGGTCAAGTACCTCTCACTGGCGCGCGGGTGCTTCTTCCACGAGCTCGTCAGCTCAATGACTCACGGGAGTACTTTTAAACAGGAACAGGGGTGGGAGCACACCGCTTCAACCCACAGCAAGGTTCGCCCCTGGCATTCTGGTAAATGCAGTCTCATGTTACTTGCTTTGCTCTAGTATTCCGAGTGTTTCGCCAGAGTTGGCGCAGATAGTGCTGATCTCTAGACACGTGTTTCTGGTTCTTTAACCGTCATCAGTAGAGATTACAGGCTTCAAATTTTTGGGGTTTGCTGAGCAGGCTGCCAAACATTACATCAGGTCAAGTACCTCTCACTGGCGCGCGGGTGCTTCTTCCACGAGCTCGTCAGCTCAATGACTCACGGGAGTACTTTTAAACAGGAACAGGGGTGGGAGCACACCGCTTCAACCCACAGCAAGGTTCGCCCCTGGCATTCTGGTAAATGCAGTCTCATGTTGCTTGCTTTGCTCTAGTATTCCGAGTGTTTCGCCAGAGTTGGCGCAGATAGTGCTGATCTCTAGACACGTGTTTCTGGTTCTTTAACCGTCATCAGTAGAGATTACAGGCTTCAAATTTTTGGGGTTTGCTGAGCAGGCTGCCAAACATTACATCAGGTCAAGTACCTCTCACTGGCGCGCGGGTGCTTCTTCCACGAGCTCGTCAGCTCAATGACTCACGGGAGTACTTTTAAACAGGAACAGGGGTGGGAGCACACCGCTTCAACCCACAGCAAGGTTCGCCCCTGGCATTCTGGTAAATGCAGTCTCATGTTGCTTGCTTTGCTCTAGTATTCCGAGTGTTTCGCCAGAGTTGGCGCAGATAGTGCTGATCTCTAGACACGTGTTTCTGGTTCTTTAACCGTCATCAGTAGAGATTACAGGCTTCAAATTTTTGGGGTTTGCTGAGCAGGCTGCCAAACATTACATCAGGTCAAGTACCTCTCACTGGCGCGCGGGTGCTTCTTCCACGAGCTCGTCAGCTCAATGACTCACGGGAGTACTTTTAAACAGGAACAGGGGTGGGAGCACACCGCTTCAACCCACAGCAAGGTTCGCCCCTGGCATTCTGGTAAATGCAGTCTCATGTTGCTTGCTTTGCTCTAGTATTCCGAGTGTTTCGCCAGAGTTGGCGCAGATAGTGCTGATCTCTAGACACGTGTTTCTGGTTCTTTAACCGTCATCAGTAGAGATTACAGACTTCAAATTTTTGGGGTTTGCTGAGCAGGCTGCCAAACATTACATCAGGTCAAGTACCTCTCACTGGCGCGCGGGTGCTTCTTCCACGAGCTCGTCAGCTCAATGACTCACGGGAGTACTTTTAAACAGGAACAGGGGTGGGAGCACACCGCTTCAACCCACAGCAAGGTTCGCCCCTGGCATTCTGGTAAATGCAGTCTCATGTTGCTTGCTTTGCTCTAGTATTCCGAGTGTTTCGCCAGAGTTGGCGCAGATAGTGCTGATCTCTAGACACGTGTTTCTGGTTCTTTAACCGTCATCAGTAGAGATTACAGGCTTCAAATTTTTGGGGTTTGCTGAGCAGGCTGCCAAACATTACATCAGGTCAAGTACCTCTCACTGGCGCGCGGGTGCTTCTTCCACGAGCTCGTCAGCTCAATGACTCACGGGAGTACTTTTAAACAGGAACAGGGGTGGGAGCACACCGCTTCAACCCACAGCAAGGTTCGCCCCTGGCATTCTGGTAAATGCAGTCTCATGTTGCTTGCTTTGCTCTAGTATTCCGAGTGTTTCGCCAGAGTTGGCGCAGATAGTGCTGATCTCTAGACACGTGTTTCTGGTTCTTTAACCGTCATCAGTAGAGATTACAGGCTTCAAATTTTTGGGGTTTGCTGAGCAGGCTGCCAAACATTACATCAGGTCAAGTACCTCTCACTGGCGCGCGGGTGCTTCTTCCACGAGCTCGTCAGCTCAATGACTCACGGGAGTACTTTTAAACAGGAACAGGGGTGGGAGCACACCGCTTCAACCCACAGCAAGGTTCGCCCCTGGCATTCTGGTAAATGCAGTCTCATGTTGCTTGCTTTGCTCTAGTATTCCGAGTGTTTCGCCAGAGTTGGCGCAGATAGTGCTGATCTCTAGACACGTGTTTCTGGTTCTTTAACCGTCATCAGTAGAGATTACAGGCTTCAAATTTTTGGGGTTTGCTGAGCAGGCTGCCAAACATTACATCAGGTCAAGTACCTCTCACTGGCGCGCGGGTGCTTCTTCCACGAGCTCGTCAGCTCAATGACTCACGGGAGTACTTTTAAACAGGAACAGGGGTGGGAGCACACCGCTTCAACCCACAGCAAGGTTCGCCCCTGGCATTCTGGTAAATGCAGTCTCATGTTGCTTGCTTTGCTCTAGTATTCCGAGTGTTTCGCCAGAGTTGGCGCAGATAGTGCTGATCTCTAGACACGTGTTTCTGGTTCTTTAACCGTCATCAGTAGAGATTACAGGCTTCAAATTTTTGGGGTTTGCTGAGCAGGCTGCCAAACATTACATCAGGTCAAGTACCTCTCACTGGCGCGCGGGTGCTTCTTCCACGAGCTCGTCAGCTCAATGACTCACGGGAGTACTTTTAAACAGGAACAGGGGTGGGAGCACACCGCTTCAACCCACAGCAAGGTTCGCCCCTGGCATTCTGGTAAATGCAGTCTCATGTTGCTTGCTTTGCTCTAGTATTCCGAGTGTTTCGCCAGAGTTGGCGCAGATAGTGCTGATCTCTAGACACGTGTTTCTGGTTCTTTAACCGTCATCAGTAGAGATTACAGGCTTCAAATTTTTGGGGTTTGCTGAGCAGGCTGCCAAACATTACATCAGGTCAAGTACCTCTCACTGGCGCGCGGGTGCTTCTTCCACGAGCTCGTCAGCTCAATGACTCACGGGAGTACTTTTAAACAGGAACAGGGGTGGGAGCACACCGCTTCAACCCACAGCAAGGTTCGCCCCTGGCATTCTGGTAAATGCAGTCTCATGTTGCTTGCTTTGCTCTAGTATTCCGAGTGTTTCGCCAGAGTTGGCGCAGATAGTGCTGATCTCTAGACACGTGTTTCTGGTTCTTTAACCGTCATCAGTAGAGATTACAGGCTTCAAATTTTTGGGGTTTGCTGAGCAGGCTGCCAAACATTACATCAGGTCAAGTACCTCTCACTGGCGCGCGGGTGCTTCTTCCACGAGCTCGTCAGCTCAATGACTCACGGGAGTACTTTTAAACAGGAACAGGGGTGGGAGCACACCGCTTCAACCCACAGCAAGGTTCGCCCCTGGCATTCTGGTAAATGCAGTCTCATGTTGCTTGCTTTGCTCTAGTATTCCGAGTGTTTCGCCAGAGTTGGCGCAGATAGTGCTGATCTCTAGACACGTGTTTCTGGTTCTTTAACCGTCATCAGTAGAGATTACAGACTTCAAATTTTTGGGGTTTGCTGAGCAGGCTGCCAAACATTACATCAGGTCAAGTACCTCTCACTGGCGCGCGGGTGCTTCTTCCACGAGCTCGTCAGCTCAATGACTCACGGGAGTACTTTTAAACAGGAACAGGGGTGGGAGCACACCGCTTCAACCCACAGCAAGGTTCGCCCCTGGCATTCTGGTAAATGCAGTCTCATGTTGCTTGCTTTGCTCTAGTATTCCGAGTGTTTCGCCAGAGTTGGCGCAGATAGTGCTGATCTCTAGACACGTGTTTCTGGTTCTTTAACCGTCATCAGTAGAGATTACAGGCTTCAAATTTTTGGGGTTTGCTGAGCAGGCTGCCAAACATTACATCAGGTCAAGTACCTCTCACTGGCGCGCGGGTGCTTCTTCCACGAGCTCGTCAGCTCAATGACTCACGGGAGTACTTTTAAACAGGAACAGGGGTGGGAGCACACCGCTTCAACCCACAGCAAGGTTCGCCCCTGGCATTCTGGTAAATGCAGTCTCATGTTGCTTGCTTTGCTCTAGTATTCCGAGTGTTTCGCCAGAGTTGGCGCAGATAGTGCTGATCTCTAGACACGTGTTTCTGGTTCTTTAACCGTCATCAGTAGAGATTACAGACTTCAAATTTTTGGGGTTTGCTGAGCAGGCTGCCAAACATTACATCAGGTCAAGTACCTCTCACTGGCGCGCGGGTGCTTCTTCCACGAGCTCGTCAGCTCAATGACTCACGGGAGTACTTTTAAACAGGAACAGGGGTGGGAGCACACCGCTTCAACCCACAGCAAGGTTCGCCCCTGGCATTCTGGTAAATGCAGTCTCATGTTGCTTGCTTTGCTCTAGTATTCCGAGTGTTTCGCCAGAGTTGGCGCAGATAGTGCTGATCTCTAGACACGTGTTTCTGGTTCTTTAACCGTCATCAGTAGAGATTACAGGCTTCAAATTTTTGGGGTTTGCTGAGCAGGCTGCCAAACATTACATCAGGTCAAGTACCTCTCACTGGCGCGCGGGTGCTTCTTCCACGAGCTCGTCAGCTCAATGACTCACGGGAGTACTTTTAAACAGGAACAGGGGTGGGAGCACACCGCTTCAACCCACAGCAAGGTTCGCCCCTGGCATTCTGGTAAATGCAGTCTCATGTTGCTTGCTTTGCTCTAGTATTCCGAGTGTTTCGCCAGAGTTGGCGCAGATAGTGCTGATCTCTAGACACGTGTTTCTGGTTCTTTAACCGTCATCAGTAGAGATTACAGACTTCAAATTTTTGGGGTTTGCTGAGCAGGCTGCCAAACATTACATCAGGTCAAGTACCTCTCACTGGCGCGCGGGTGCTTCTTCCACGAGCTCGTCAGCTCAATGACTCACGGGAGTACTTTTAAACAGGAACAGGGGTGGGAGCACACCGCTTCAACCCACAGCAAGGTTCGCCCCTGGCATTCTGGTAAATGCAGTCTCATGTTGCTTGCTTTGCTCTAGTATTCCGAGTGTTTCGCCAGAGTTGGCGCAGATAGTGCTGATCTCTAGACACGTGTTTCTGGTTCTTTAACCGTCATCAGTAGAGATTACAGACTTCAAATTTTTGGGGTTTGCTGAGCAGGCTGCCAAACATTACATCAGGTCAAGTACCTCTCACTGGCGCGCGGGTGCTTCTTCCACGAGCTCGTCAGCTCAATGACTCACGGGAGTACTTTTAAACAGGAACAGGGGTGGGAGCACACCGCTTCAACCCACAGCAAGGTTCGCCCCTGGCATTCTGGTAAATGCAGTCTCATGTTGCTTGCTTTGCTCTAGTATTCCGAGTGTTTCGCCAGAGTTGGCGCAGATAGTGCTGATCTCTAGACACGTGTTTCTGGTTCTTTAACCGTCATCAGTAGAGATTACAGACTTCAAATTTTTGGGGTTTGCTGAGCAGGCTGCCAAACATTACATCAGGTCAAGTACCTCTCACTGGCGCGCGGGTGCTTCTTCCACGAGCTCGTCAGCTCAATGACTCACGGGAGTACTTTTAAACAGGAACAGGGGTGGGAGCACACCGCTTCAACCCACAGCAAGGTTCGCCCCTGGCATTCTGGTAAATGCAGTCTCATGTTGCTTGCTTTGCTCTAGTATTCCGAGTGTTTCGCCAGAGTTGGCGCAGATAGTGCTGATCTCTAGACACGTGTTTCTGGTTCTTTAACCGTCATCAGTAGAGATTACAGACTTCAAATTTTTGGGGTTTGCTGAGCAGGCTGCCAAACATTACATCAGGTCAAGTACCTCTCACTGGCGCGCGGGTGCTTCTTCCACGAGCTCGTCAGCTCAATGACTCACGGGAGTACTTTTAAACAGGAACAGGGGTGGGAGCACACCGCTTCAACCCACAGCAAGGTTCGCCCCTGGCATTCTGGTAAATGCAGTCTCATGTTGCTTGCTTTGCTCTAGTATTCCGAGTGTTTCGCCAGAGTTGGCGCAGATAGTGCTGATCTCTAGACACGTGTTTCTGGTTCTTTAACCGTCATCAGTAGAGATTACAGACTTCAAATTTTTGGGGTTTGCTGAGCAGGCTGCCAAACATTACATCAGGTCAAGTACCTCTCACTGGCGCGCGGGTGCTTCTTCCACGAGCTCGTCAGCTCAATGACTCACGGGAGTACTTTTAAACAGGAACAGGGGTGGGAGCACACCGCTTCAACCCACAGCAAGGTTCGCCCCTGGCATTCTGGTAAATGCAGTCTCATGTTGCTTGCTTTGCTCTAGTATTCCGAGTGTTTCGCCAGAGTTGGCGCAGATAGTGCTGATCTCTAGACACGTGTTTCTGGTTCTTTAACCGTCATCAGTAGAGATTACAGACTTCAAATTTTTGGGGTTTGCTGAGCAGGCTGCCAAACATTACATCAGGTCAAGTACCTCTCACTGGCGCGCGGGTGCTTCTTCCACGAGCTCGTCAGCTCAATGACTCACGGGAGTACTTTTAAACAGGAACAGGGGTGGGAGCACACCGCTTCAACCCACAGCAAGGTTCGCCCCTGGCATTCTGGTAAATGCAGTCTCATGTTGCTTGCTTTGCTCTAGTATTCCGAGTGTTTCGCCAGAGTTGGCGCAGATAGTGCTGATCTCTAGACACGTGTTTCTGGTTCTTTAACCGTCATCAGTAGAGATTACAGGCTTCAAATTTTTGGGGTTTGCTGAGCAGGCTGCCAAACATTACATCAGGTCAAGTACCTCTCACTGGCGCGCGGGTGCTTCTTCCACGAGCTCGTCAGCTCAATGACTCACGGGAGTACTTTTAAACAGGAACAGGGGTGGGAGCACACCGCTTCAACCCACAGCAAGGTTCGCCCCTGGCATTCTGGTAAATGCAGTCTCATGTTGCTTGCTTTGCTCTAGTATTCCGAGTGTTTCGCCAGAGTTGGCGCAGATAGTGCTGATCTCTAGACACGTGTTTCTGGTTCTTTAACCGTCATCAGTAGAGATTACAGGCTTCAAATTTTTGGGGTTTGCTGAGCAGGCTGCCAAACATTACATCAGGTCAAGTACCTCTCACTGGCGCGCGGGTGCTTCTTCCACGAGCTCGTCAGCTCAATGACTCACGGGAGTACTTTTAAACAGGAACAGGGGTGGGAGCACACCGCTTCAACCCACAGCAAGGTTCGCCCCTGGCATTCTGGTAAATGCAGTCTCATGTTACTTGCTTTGCTCTAGTATTCCGAGTGTTTCGCCAGAGTTGGCGCAGATAGTGCTGATCTCTAGACACGTGTTTCTGGTTCTTTAACCGTCATCAGTAGAGATTACAGACTTCAAATTTTTGGGGTTTGCTGAGCAGGCTGCCAAACATTACATCAGGTCAAGTACCTCTCACTGGCGCGCGGGTGCTTCTTCCACGAGCTCGTCAGCTCAATGACTCACGGGAGTACTTTTAAACAGGAACAGGGGTGGGAGCACACCGCTTCAACCCACAGCAAGGTTCGCCCCTGGCATTCTGGTAAATGCAGTCTCATGTTGCTTGCTTTGCTCTAGTATTCCGAGTGTTTCGCCAGAGTTGGCGCAGATAGTGCTGATCTCTAGACACGTGTTTCTGGTTCTTTAACCGTCATCAGTAGAGATTACAGACTTCAAATTTTTGGGGTTTGCTGAGCAGGCTGCCAAACATTACATCAGGTCAAGTACCTCTCACTGGCGCGCGGGTGCTTCTTCCACGAGCTCGTCAGCTCAATGACTCACGGGAGTACTTTTAAACAGGAACAGGGGTGGGAGCACACCGCTTCAACCCACAGCAAGGTTCGCCCCTGGCATTCTGGTAAATGCAGTCTCATGTTGCTTGCTTTGCTCTAGTATTCCGAGTGTTTCGCCAGAGTTGGCGCAGATAGTGCTGATCTCTAGACACGTGTTTCTGGTTCTTTAACCGTCATCAGTAGAGATTACAGACTTCAAATTTTTGGGGTTTGCTGAGCAGGCTGCCAAACATTACATCAGGTCAAGTACCTCTCACTGGCGCGCGGGTGCTTCTTCCACGAGCTCGTCAGCTCAATGACTCACGGGAGTACTTTTAAACAGGAACAGGGGTGGGAGCACACCGCTTCAACCCACAGCAAGGTTCGCCCCTGGCATTCTGGTAAATGCAGTCTCATGTTGCTTGCTTTGCTCTAGTATTCCGAGTGTTTCGCCAGAGTTGGCGCAGATAGTGCTGATCTCTAGACACGTGTTTCTGGTTCTTTAACCGTCATCAGTAGAGATTACAGACTTCAAATTTTTGGGGTTTGCTGAGCAGGCTGCCAAACATTACATCAGGTCAAGTACCTCTCACTGGCGCGCGGGTGCTTCTTCCACGAGCTCGTCAGCTCAATGACTCACGGGAGTACTTTTAAACAGGAACAGGGGTGGGAGCACACCGCTTCAACCCACAGCAAGGTTCGCCCCTGGCATTCTGGTAAATGCAGTCTCATGTTGCTTGCTTTGCTCTAGTATTCCGAGTGTTTCGCCAGAGTTGGCGCAGATAGTGCTGATCTCTAGACACGTGTTTCTGGTTCTTTAACCGTCATCAGTAGAGATTACAGACTTCAAATTTTTGGGGTTTGCTGAGCAGGCTGCCAAACATTACATCAGGTCAAGTACCTCTCACTGGCGCGCGGGTGCTTCTTCCACGAGCTCGTCAGCTCAATGACTCACGGGAGTACTTTTAAACAGGAACAGGGGTGGGAGCACACCGCTTCAACCCACAGCAAGGTTCGCCCCTGGCATTCTGGTAAATGCAGTCTCATGTTGCTTGCTTTGCTCTAGTATTCCGAGTGTTTCGCCAGAGTTGGCGCAGATAGTGCTGATCTCTAGACACGTGTTTCTGGTTCTTTAACCGTCATCAGTAGAGATTACAGACTTCAAATTTTTGGGGTTTGCTGAGCAGGCTGCCAAACATTACATCAGGTCAAGTACCTCTCACTGGCGCGCGGGTGCTTCTTCCACGAGCTCGTCAGCTCAATGACTCACGGGAGTACTTTTAAACAGGAACAGGGGTGGGAGCACACCGCTTCAACCCACAGCAAGGTTCGCCCCTGGCATTCTGGTAAATGCAGTCTCATGTTGCTTGCTTTGCTCTAGTATTCCGAGTGTTTCGCCAGAGTTGGCGCAGATAGTGCTGATCTCTAGACACGTGTTTCTGGTTCTTTAACCGTCATCAGTAGAGATTACAGACTTCAAATTTTTGGGGTTTGCTGAGCAGGCTGCCAAACATTACATCAGGTCAAGTACCTCTCACTGGCGCGCGGGTGCTTCTTCCACGAGCTCGTCAGCTCAATGACTCACGGGAGTACTTTTAAACAGGAACAGGGGTGGGAGCACACCGCTTCAACCCACAGCAAGGTTCGCCCCTGGCATTCTGGTAAATGCAGTCTCATGTTGCTTGCTTTGCTCTAGTATTCCGAGTGTTTCGCCAGAGTTGGCGCAGATAGTGCTGATCTCTAGACACGTGTTTCTGGTTCTTTAACCGTCATCAGTAGAGATTACAGACTTCAAATTTTTGGGGTTTGCTGAGCAGGCTGCCAAACATTACATCAGGTCAAGTACCTCTCACTGGCGCGCGGGTGCTTCTTCCACGAGCTCGTCAGCTCAATGACTCACGGGAGTACTTTTAAACAGGAACAGGGGTGGGAGCACACCGCTTCAACCCACAGCAAGGTTCGCCCCTGGCATTCTGGTAAATGCAGTCTCATGTTGCTTGCTTTGCTCTAGTATTCCGAGTGTTTCGCCAGAGTTGGCGCAGATAGTGCTGATCTCTAGACACGTGTTTCTGGTTCTTTAACCGTCATCAGTAGAGATTACAGACTTCAAATTTTTGGGGTTTGCTGAGCAGGCTGCCAAACATTACATCAGGTCAAGTACCTCTCACTGGCGCGCGGGTGCTTCTTCCACGAGCTCGTCAGCTCAATGACTCACGGGAGTACTTTTAAACAGGAACAGGGGTGGGAGCACACCGCTTCAACCCACAGCAAGGTTCGCCCCTGGCATTCTGGTAAATGCAGTCTCATGTTGCTTGCTTTGCTCTAGTATTCCGAGTGTTTCGCCAGAGTTGGCGCAGATAGTGCTGATCTCTAGACACGTGTTTCTGGTTCTTTAACCGTCATCAGTAGAGATTACAGGCTTCAAATTTTTGGGGTTTGCTGAGCAGGCTGCCAAACATTACATCAGGTCAAGTACCTCTCACTGGCGCGCGGGTGCTTCTTCCACGAGCTCGTCAGCTCAATGACTCACGGGAGTACTTTTAAACAGGAACAGGGGTGGGAGCACACCGCTTCAACCCACAGCAAGGTTCGCCCCTGGCATTCTGGTAAATGCAGTCTCATGTTGCTTGCTTTGCTCTAGTATTCCGAGTGTTTCGCCAGAGTTGGCGCAGATAGTGCTGATCTCTAGACACGTGTTTCTGGTTCTTTAACCGTCATCAGTAGAGATTACAGGCTTCAAATTTTTGGGGTTTGCTGAGCAGGCTGCCAAACATTACATCAGGTCAAGTACCTCTCACTGGCGCGCGGGTGCTTCTTCCACGAGCTCGTCAGCTCAATGACTCACGGGAGTACTTTTAAACAGGAACAGGGGTGGGAGCACACCGCTTCAGCCCACAGCAAGGTTCGCCCCTGGCATTCTGGTAAATGCAGTCTCATGTTGCTTGCTTTGCTCTAGTATTCCGAGTGTTTCGCCAGAGTTGGCGCAGATAGTGCTGATCTCTAGACACGTGTTTCTGGTTCTTTAACCGTCATCAGTAGAGATTACAGACTTCAAATTTTTGGGGTTTGCTGAGCAGGCTGCCAAACATTACATCAGGTCAAGTACCTCTCACTGGCGCGCGGGTGCTTCTTCCACGAGCTCGTCAGCTCAATGACTCACGGGAGTACTTTTAAACAGGAACAGGGGTGGGAGCACACCGCTTCAACCCACAGCAAGGTTCGCCCCTGGCATTCTGGTAAATGCAGTCTCATGTTGCTTGCTTTGCTCTAGTATTCCGAGTGTTTCGCCAGAGTTGGCGCAGATAGTGCTGATCTCTAGACACGTGTTTCTGGTTCTTTAACCGTCATCAGTAGAGATTACAGACTTCAAATTTTTGGGGTTTGCTGAGCAGGCTGCCAAACATTACATCAGGTCAAGTACCTCTCACTGGCGCGCGGGTGCTTCTTCCACGAGCTCGTCAGCTCAATGACTCACGGGAGTACTTTTAAACAGGAACAGGGGTGGGAGCACACCGCTTCAACCCACAGCAAGGTTCGCCCCTGGCATTCTGGTAAATGCAGTCTCATGTTGCTTGCTTTGCTCTAGTATTCCGAGTGTTTCGCCAGAGTTGGCGCAGATAGTGCTGATCTCTAGACACGTGTTTCTGGTTCTTTAACCGTCATCAGTAGAGATTACAGGCTTCAAATTTTTGGGGTTTGCTGAGCAGGCTGCCAAACATTACATCAGGTCAAGTACCTCTCACTGGCGCGCGGGTGCTTCTTCCACGAGCTCGTCAGCTCAATGACTCACGGGAGTACTTTTAAACAGGAACAGGGGTGGGAGCACACCGCTTCAACCCACAGCAAGGTTCGCCCCTGGCATTCTGGTAAATGCAGTCTCATGTTGCTTGCTTTGCTCTAGTATTCCGAGTGTTTCGCCAGAGTTGGCGCAGATAGTGCTGATCTCTAGACACGTGTTTCTGGTTCTTTAACCGTCATCAGTAGAGATTACAGGCTTCAAATTTTTGGGGTTTGCTGAGCAGGCTGCCAAACATTACATCAGGTCAAGTACCTCTCACTGGCGCGCGGGTGCTTCTTCCACGAGCTCGTCAGCTCAATGACTCACGGGAGTACTTTTAAACAGGAACAGGGGTGGGAGCACACCGCTTCAACCCACAGCAAGGTTCGCCCCTGGCATTCTGGTAAATGCAGTCTCATGTTGCTTGCTTTGCTCTAGTATTCCGAGTGTTTCGCCAGAGTTGGCGCAGATAGTGCTGATCTCTAGACACGTGTTTCTGGTTCTTTAACCGTCATCAGTAGAGATTACAGGCTTCAAATTTTTGGGGTTTGCTGAGCAGGCTGCCAAACATTACATCAGGTCAAGTACCTCTCACTGGCGCGCGGGTGCTTCTTCCACGAGCTCGTCAGCTCAATGACTCACGGGAGTACTTTTAAACAGGAACAGGGGTGGGAGCACACCGCTTCAACCCACAGCAAGGTTCGCCCCTGGCATTCTGGTAAATGCAGTCTCATGTTGCTTGCTTTGCTCTAGTATTCCGAGTGTTTCGCCAGAGTTGGCGCAGATAGTGCTGATCTCTAGACACGTGTTTCTGGTTCTTTAACCGTCATCAGTAGAGATTACAGGCTTCACATTTTTGGGGTTTGCTGAGTAGGCTGCCAAACATTACATCAGGTCAAGTACCTCTCACTGGCGCGCGGGTGCTTCTTCCACGAGCTCGTCAGCTCAATGACTCACGGGAGTACTTTTAAACAGGAAAAGGGGTGGGAGCACACCGCTTCAACCCACAACAAGGCTCGCCCCTGGCATTCTGATAAATGCAGTCTCATGTCACTTGCTTTGCTCTAGTATTCCGAGTGTTCCCACCCCTGTTCCTGTTTAAAAGTACTCCCGTGAGTCATTGAGCTGACGAGCTCGTGGAAGAAGCACCCGCGCGCCAGTGAGAGTACTTGACCTGATGTAATGTTTGGCAGCCTACTCAGCAAACCCCAAAATTTGAAGCCTGTAACTCTGCAGTAGCGGTTAAGGAGCAGAAACACGTGTCAGAGATCAGCACTATCCTGCGCCAACTCTGGCGAAACACCTCGGAATACTAGAGCAAAGCAAGTAACATGAGACGCATTTACCAAATGCCAGGGAAGAACCTTGTTGTGGGTTGTAGCGTGTGCTCCACCCCTGTTCCTGTTCTAAAGTATTCCTGTGAGTCATTGAGTTGACGCAACTCGTGGAAGAAGCACCGGCAGCCAGCGAAGTACTGACCTGATGTAATGTTTGGCAGCCTACAACACACCCCAAAAATTTGAAGCCAGTATCTATCTACTGATGACGGTTAAAGAACCAGAAACACATGTCTAGAGAACAGCACTATCTGCGCCAACTCTGGCGAGGCACTCAGTCTAGAGCAAAGCAAGTAACATGGGACTGCATTTACCAGAATGCCAGGCAGCCTTGCTGTGGGTCGAAGCAGTAGCCCCACCCCTGTTCCTGTTCTGTTTCTAGAAGTACTCCCGTGAGTCATTGAGACTGACGAGGCTCGTTGAAGCACCCGCGCGCATGAAGTAGCTTGACCTGATGTAATGTTTGGCAGCCTACACTAGCAAACCCCAAAATTGAGCCAGTAATCTCTGCTGATGACGGTTAAAGAGCCAGAAACATGCGTCTAGAGATCAGCACTATATGCCCAGCTCTGGAAACACTCGAATACTAGAGCAAAGCAAGTAACTATGGACTGCATTTACCAGAAGTGCCAGGGGCGAGACCTGCTGTGGGCTGAGCGGTGTGCTCCCACCCCTGTTCCTGTTTTCAGTAAGCTAGCAGCTTTGAGCAGCTCTGCTGGTCCCTTTAAGTAATTCCTTAAGATCGTAGTCCACATAACTGCTTGCTGCACTGGGGTGTCCCTTCCAAAATATTTTACTTAAAAATGTATGGTCCTGAACAGGCAGGGATGGAGAAAGAATTGTGGGGAGATCTGCTTGGATGGACTTTGTTACTATCATCCCATATTTCAATATCATTGTGAGGTGTAAGAAGCGGTCATACCTCCGTTGGCCAGCAGTGGTGGAAGATCTCACCTGTTTTTGCATGACTGTTCAGTTGGTGATTTTTGGTTTATGTTAAGCCTGGGCGGAACTCTGCGAAGTGACAAAAAAACTCCGCCAAGCTACGCAGAGTTCCGCGAGCGGCGGAGTGGGTTACCTTGTGCCGTTTGCACTGATTTACAGTGCTGGGTGTTTGTCCCACACTGTAAAATCAGTGCGAGCAGCATCTCGCACAGTGCAAGAGGGCGCTGCTTCTGCCGCGTGGGTAGGGAATTTACCGGCGGCAGCTTCCTCACGCAGCGTGAAGGTTCTCAACGCAAGCGGTAGCAACCAACCGCGGCCGCCAGCGTTGAGCAATCTCGCAGGGAAGTGGTCTAGTGTTGGATTTTTCTCGCTTGCGCTCACCAACTTACCATTGGCTAGCCAAGAAAAAACGTGTTTTTTCGGAACTCCGCGAGCTCTGCGGAGTGCGAAAAACTCCACAAACTCCGCAACTGGAGCAGAGTTTACTGCCCAGGCTTAGTTCATGGGCTGGCACAGTAGTGGGTGATGGGCAAGACCCGTAGCAGCTAAGTATTAGGTGAGTCAAAGAGCATTCGGGGATTTTTATGCAGCCTGTATGAACTATAATTGGTTGCTGGCCAATGAGTGTTATGGTATTAGAATTTGCGGGGCCGGAAGGGCTATATAAATTGACATCAACTATGAGCAGTATTGAATTTAAACATGATAGCTTCAAAAGAAACACAGCTGAAAATAAACTGTTACTTTGGCAGTGAGTACCAATGTACAAAAACATTTTAAGAAGCTTTTGCAATGCTGTCCTTTCATGAATAAAGGTGACTACACCTTTTCCACATAGAGCTAAATGAACAAGATCAAGCAAAATGTCGTATTCGTTGTGAGGGCACAATTATCTTCAATTAGTAAAGTTAGCCAAAAGTGGAAACGTGGCAGCAGTTTTATACACCCTTATGTCCATAATACATCATAGAAACAGCTAAGTTCACAAATGACGCCAGGGTGACCCCTAAAAGGATCGAGGCAGCCATAGGGGCCAATACCTGGCACCTGGAAACTACAGAAAACTGTTGCATACCCGTATTTCCCTATCTCCCAGTAAGACATATAGGGACATATTTACAAGCCCTTATCGCCATAACAACGTCACTTTCAGTGACATTGTGATGGCGATAGGGGCCTCGCCTTATTTACAAGGCAGCTTTAAGCCACGTAACGTGGCTTAACGCTGCCTTGTAAATAAGGCGCACTTTCACGCTGTATTTAGCATGAAAGGGGAGGGCAATGGGTGTTGTGGTGGGAGTTCACAGCAACACCCATTGATTGTGGCGCTGCCCCCTATTTACAAGGGCAGCGAATATAGGAGATAGCCCCAAAATTAAGATCAGGAAAAACCTGGTCTTAAACAGGCGAAACGAGGAGAAATGCTTCATTTCGCCTCGTTTTTGCTGTTTCCATGTGTTCTGCCTTGTGCAGCACACATAGAAACAGCAAATTGCCTATGATTGTTTATGTGCAGGAAGGTCCCCCATTTTAAAAAATGCTGTTTTGCATCGCACACAGAAGTTACAAAACGGCATTTAAAGATTGTTTATGTGCAGGAAGGGGCCTTCCTGCACATAAACAATCTTCCCCCCAATGCAGACACCCTTGCACTATGGTGCAAGGGTGGCTGCATTGGAGCTAGGCAGCTGGACACACCGCCAGCGCTAGGGGAAACGCAGGGGTGCACCGCATTCTTGTGGATACGGCACATCCCTGCGTTTTCAGAATGGAGAAGCGTGGCGTTAGCAATGTTTGCTTAACGGCACGCTTCTCCATTCTGCTGTAAATATGCCCCATAGTCAGTAGCCTGAAGGAGACAAATATGCCTCATGCTTGAAGCTTAGATCGAGTGCAAAGAACCAATCACTGGCTGCTTTAGCAAGAATTAGACAATTTTGCTACATTAAGCATCACAGCAGATCTTGTTCATGGTTGACAACTAGCCAAATGAGGCTCCTTCTGAATTCTTCAGAATATCACAGAAAGTCATATTATCCCGGCAACCGAGCTTGCCAAGAAACGCCATGACCAACAACAATGACCGCTCATCTTTGATTTTGTGGAAGGAACCATCAAGGGGACTGTAAGAGAACAAACTAATAGCTGTCAGTGAACCAGACATTCAATACCAATTCGAATTTAACAAATTAACTGAATGCCCGGATTAACAAATAAACTGAATGCCCACCATTACGGCAAGCCTAACAAATTTACCCAGGGTCACACAGTGAAGTCAGATGAAAATGGCAGCACTGGCCTGTGTGGGGTGAATAGACACATACAAAACCCAATTGTCTACCGCCTATAAGGGGCACAAGTACACAATGTGCAACGACACAGGGACGGCCACCTGGGGTCGGCGGAGCAGGATCCATGAAAGATTATCAGCAGATGCACATGACATAAATGTAAATGTGATTGTAAGTGCCACTTAATTACTCATTTACCTTGTCACTATCTATCGTGATTTGCTCTCTTGGGCCTGACCTTCTGGACCTCTGTTGGACACCCTTGTGTTAGTGTGTAATGTAATTACTCTTTGAATGATTGCAGTGGGGTGTGTGCCTTTTTACTCAAACGACTTAGCAGGGGTGTCTTTCAGCATAGAAAAGCCATGTTCACTTGAAAACAGGAATTTTCTCCGAAAAACCCACTGATATAAACATATGAAATAAGAGGGTTTCCTGTGGCATTTGATGGAAGGTCTGGGCTTGGGTGCGTTTAGGGGAAGACGCTGTAACAGATGGGTAAGTCGAAGGGAGTTTAATATAACAACACCTTTGATGGGAAGGCTGCTTACTCTACTGCAGGCGGATTTACCCCTTCTAAGGATGCTTATGGTGAGGGCAATGGCTGGGTCTCATAGTGTGGTTGTGAATGGAAGGGGGAGTAGATAGAGACGCAGGGCACAAGTCATTAAAAAGAAGTGTGGGGACTCACCAATGGGCATGACATCACCACGTGACATCACAGAACATGGACATGTTCAGTTGTTCTATCATGAGCACACTTGAATATATTAAGAGATTTAACAAGTATTATGCTGATCAGTACTTAAGCCTGTAACATACTAAACTTGGCACCCAGAACAAAGCAGTTAGCACATTGCAATAAAGATTCAGGAAACTGCAATTGTGAACTATAACATTTAATAATCTACCCAAGACAGCACCATTGTATACACCGTCAATTACAAACACTCTGATCACTGTAAGAACAAAATGCAAGTTGCGCACTGTATTTGATATTCTGAGCATGACAATCTGTGTTGTCTACTGGGTGTGCATGAGAGCTGATGCGACCATAATGTGTTGGAGGATGGACCATGGCAGGTGTGAGCAGGACAGAGAGATGGGGCTTCAGGCGAACACATAAGCAGGGAGCGCTGTTTAATTAGGGGGGCTCCCGATATAATGTCTGTAATCTGTGGCACATAAAAAGATGACTACATATATTGGAAGATTGTAAGCATTTTGGTAGTTGAAGGACAGATGGCATAATGCTAGCCCAGTTATTCATTCCTTAAAAACACTTCAGAGGCATTTCATGGATATCCATCAAGCTGGAACCGGATCACTGACAAAATATCGAAGGTCAAAAAATCGACCTACAAAAATATCGCAACAAAAATATCGATGTCAAGAATATCGAAATGCTATCTACAACATGGTAAGTACAAAAATATCGAAAAAAAAATATCGATGTCAAAAATATCGTGATCAAAAATATCGGTTTTTTTTTGTTAAAAATAATATGTAAAATAAACTAAATAATACTTATAATTAAAATAAACATAGTTAAAAATATTTGATAATATTTAAAATTAATAAGTAACATATATAATTAAATAAAACATTAATTAAACATATACATATAAGATATAATATATATACTTACTTAGGGGCCCATTACGATGGCGGGCGGAAGCACAACCGCCGTGCTGGCGGATGCAAAAAGCACCAGTTACCGCCGGCACGCAGCAGTCCACACGCCCGCCCAATTACGATGCGAAAAGCAGGCCAAATACCGCCGGCAAGCCAGCAACACCGTCCGCCATCAAAGTGCGCCCGTACACGTAGCGGCGCAGCCCAACTGACACACACCGTCCGACGAAACACGTCCCGCCCGGCGCATAAATTACGATGCCGCAAACAAACGGCTCCCACGGCCAAGAGATACCGTACGACAAACCGAAGCGGTAACACGGACGCCGAGCACGGACAACGAAGAAGCGGCTCCCCCGAGCATGAATCCAGCACTGCAGGCCCTCCCCATGCTCCTGCTGATGCACCACCAAGGACGCAACGTACCGCGGAGACGCAGGTAGGCACACACACAACAAGTGCACGCAAACAGCGCACACAGTGCAAGGGCGGAAAAAGCGGACAACCCCCCACCAGCGCGTGTACACAACACATCCACCATCGCATCCACATATGACACACAGGCCAAATCGTAACATCGCAGAACACATGTGTACACACCACCTGGGACTAGGAACCAACCACCCCGTCACGGCCCCAAAGCGCCGATGACGCCGCCACACATGCGCACAACGCAGAGGCCAACCGCAGCGCCATGCATGCGTCGCACACAGACACAGGGACACAACCAAGCAGCACACACATCAGCCCCACCCCGAACGCACATGACACGTGACAGGCCGGCCACAGACATGTCCCCAACGCCCAATTCACGGACAACACCCAACGCCACACAACCGACGCACACATGTCAGTGAAGACACGCAACAGCAGGACACACCCCAGTGTAACAAACATGGCGTAGCACACAGCGGCGGCAACACCAACTAGGAGAAGCAGGGCCCCTTCGGGAAGAGGAACGCCAGTACCACACAGAAACACCCATACCACCCTGCACATATGAACAAGACATATAAAACGGAACACCAAAGAGCCCGGGGACCGACAACAGGTGGCCCAAGAATAACATCCACACACAAGGCCCAACGCAGAGCGGAAAGGCAGCCTGCCGCCCACACAAGGGAGAGCAGACAGCACTGAATGACCTTCCATTCCAACTCCGAAACCACAGCCCTACGACAGAAGCCGGTGAATACAGCCATTGTCCAAGAATAGACCAACACAGGCATGCCGAGGAGACCGACCACAGGGCAGATAGCGCATATCACAGAAGCACACAACGGACGGGGAAGAAAGAAGAAAACACTCCCCCATGTCGGCCACATGCAAGTTAATTGGAAGGAGTCACACAGCACTGACCTTGAACTGTCTGAGAAGCATGTGGGAAGAGGGCCCGTGTCCTCCAAACAAGCCAACAGAACACAAGTCCTGTCTCCCTACGACTACACAGAGCTCACAGCAACCCCGGAGCGTGCACATTGCAGACTGCACACACAGCCGGAGCACGCCACCTCAACGAACCGCTGCGAAATGGCAACCGCAACACACCTACCCAACTACGCCGAACAGCTCAAGCTGTACAAAACCAACCTGTGCCATACATTGGGATGCGATCTCCTGTCCCTGCTGAACGTAAGTTACCGACTGACTTACCGCATCACATTGTTCAGCTGCGTCATGCCCGTCTTCTACTGTCGGAGGTGTCCCTACCAGCATCCCGTCGAGATATGCCTCTCCAACCCGGCATGTCTGAAGGCGGACCTGCTACCACTACTCCTCCCTCTGGACGCACACGACAGGGCCTGCTCTGCCTATGGGGGCATGGCGTATGTGGCCAACATCGCACCCGCACTGAAATGGGACCACTGTGCCTCCACACGACGGATCATCGATAACAGCTACATCGAATGTCACCCAGCATGCCCCATCATGGTCCTCCAAGGGACAACTTACGAACAACACCTTGACAGCCACCATCCGCTTCATTGGCTGGCAAACATGTACACCACCAATGACATGGAAGCCCTGCTGGACGGCATCGCATACCTGACAACCTGTAAATACGTCGGACCACAACGCAGGTTCCCCGAGTGACCTATGATGTCCAACCCCGCACCCATGCTTAGCTTCCGCACGGACTGGCCAGTCACCACCACAACAGCCATACCAAACGACCGGCAACTGTAACCACACCATCAACGACATCGCCATGACATCGGATATGACCGGGACATGCACACTGTTCCCCATCACATCCAGGAACACCGCATGCATCGTGGGAGGCAGTGGCATGGGCTCTGTGTATCGCACCCACATGGACGGAACTGCACGAACAACCAGGACACGACATGGATCCAGCGCCCATGGACACACACACCGCTCAGTGGACATGAATAGGTCGCCTGGAGTCTGTGGGTGCTGCACCCCTCCCACCCCCGCCCCGGGAATCCCATACCAGGACCTTTGCATGGACGACAAGTGCATACAACAACAACACGACCCCAGTGACTGTGACATGTCCAGTAACCACCACAGTGCAACAACAAGTGGCACGCCGCTGCATGCACGCAAGCACATGCCCTGATGTCATCTCACATGCACGCGTGCATGAGGAACAACCGCAGCAAACCTGTCACATGGAACTGAGATGGACTGTGCCCATGATGCCAAGCGGTCTGGTAGGCTACATGTATACCGTCTGTGTCAAAGTCCGCAGCTCCGCAGCTATACGTAAATGTACATTAGCACAGCCTTGGCCAAGCAGATGTCACTCTGAAGCCCACATCCCACATGCAACAGCCAATCACATGTAACCCCACACCCTATCCCATTTGCAATCATGCTCAGTATATCCTCAACATGTATCCCGCTGCCAGTAGTGTCCACTATACTGCATCACAGAGGACAGAAGACTCAATATAATGTTTGAAACCAAAACTGTCTCCGCTGACTCATTTCACAAGTACGAATGAGAGAGGATGAGAGTATGTGAAGTACACGGCAGTCGTGACATGACCATGTAGTCCACTGGTATTGGATGTCAACGCAAATGAGTAGCACTACTGTGGAAGACACACATGTGTCGTGTGAAGTCGTATGGACGCAGTGCTCAGGTGGGTGGGTGCGACGGGTAGATGCGCACATGCCAAGTTGGAGCACGCCGTGTTGGGAGGGGTCATGAACAGTACACCACCGCTTCCCTGGGCATTGTGAGAGGACACCTGTCGGGGGGAGTGAACACGTGTGTGCACAGCAGCCGGGCACACGTACAAAGCGGTACCAGGCGCACCTCAGCCCACCCTCTGTGGACAAGCTGGATCCTGTTGTGCGCCCGCCATGCCCCTGACAAGGCACACACAGCCCCAGTCGACCAGGTGTAACCCCAACATAGTCAATCCGCACAGGCGATACAGGGCACGGGATGGCAGTGGAGCATGGTGTGTGAGAGGTCTCCTCGCGCTCCTCCTGGTCATATCACGCAGGCAATAGAACCTCAACGTCTAGCATGGCACAAGTCAGATGGAAGTGTAGGGGGACGCACCACAGCACGAGCAGCACTGACGTCACGGGAGGTGGCTCGCACCATCCCATCCATTGCCCATCATACCAACCACGCCACATGCCATTGCGACTAAGTGCAAGCGCGTGCGCCACCACCCCCGAGCCCTCCCCAGAGAGGCCAAAGAGTGAATGTGTGGGCCATCAGCCACAGACGGACGCGGCCTGGCCGCAAGGGCAGCCACAGCCACTGGGTGTCGCAGGTGGCGGATCCGGAAGGCGAAGACTGTGATGCATAGTCCATGCAGGCCGGGTCTCCATTTGGGGCACCACGCAGGTGGACGGCGTCCCGCGACACATCATACCCTGAGACAGCCCACTCGTGCAACTGGACCCACACATACACTCCTTGCCCTCTCTGGTGCGAGCTTGGGGCTGCCTGTGCAAGCGCTAGCCTCGCAGGTGAGCATGCATATTGGGGGAGCGAGGGGAGGACATGAGGGCTGGGGCGAAGATGACTGTATCACTGTCAGTTAGTACAAGGGATGACCCAGATGTGGAAAGGAAGAGACGTGTCCCGTGTGTACTGCAACTAGTCGCCAATCCAACTACCCCCCATGTCCGGAATGTAAGCCCGCACCTAGGCCCGCCCATCCGCCACATCGAACATACCACCAGCACGACAACCTTCCCATTCGAAACACTGACTGGGGGTGGCGACCAGTGTACAATCATGTGTAGCCTACCCACGCGTACATGTGGGCCCTCCATGATCCATGTCACCTGCGGCAAAGTCATGACATGCGCAATGAGGGAAGTGAGGAGAGCTGTCCGCCCCACGCGCAGAAGGTGCATCAGCTCCACAGACCCAGCAGCGAGTCCAGCAGGGGTCACATGTGCAGGGGCAGCTGTGCCTGGTGTGAAGGCACATGCATATAGACAGCACATCGACCAATGTGTAGTCTGCCCACATCTACAGTCCATCATCATGCGGACATAGGAATTGAACACAGGGCAACACATCTTCAGTTGGTGCACCCACCGTGACCAACAATGCGCAATCATCGACGTACCCGCCCTGTGCATGGCCCCCCACCCAACGGAGGCACATCCAGTGCCACCATCCCACACACACAAGCCTTCCACGGAACATGCTGTGTCCAATGGTCAGTACAGAGTCAGCGCCCATCTGGTGGATCCTGAACAGGAGACACATGCACACACATGCCAGCTCCCACTATGTACGTCTGCCACCTGGCACGTGCAATGTAACCTCTCACCTGTGACGTGTGACTGCAAGCACACAGCCGTCTTGGCATGGGGCTGTCAATGTGGACACCTGTCAATGTTTCGGGAGGTGTGATCCGTACAGTGCTGTACATAGGGTGCAGTGCTGACACCTACTACTGTCTCATATCCCCTCGTGCCACAGGTCCCACTTGTTTTGGCCGCTCAGCCTGTGCCCACATCGTCGTCGTCGTGTGCCATACTCATCCAGCCGCGGAAGCAGTTCCATGCTCAGCAGACATTCATGTTGCCGTGGCGTTGCCGCTTGACGGATATGCAGTCAGTCCCCATCAGCACGCCCCGCAAGTCATTGGGGCCTAGATCCCCATGTGCATGCACATGGCAGTGGTTTGTATCACTAGCCATTGCCATTGTTGGGAGACCTGTGTAAGTGTATTGTGGCCGTGCCGTCCCAGCTTGACAGCTGGGCTGTGGCTCATGTGCTTGCTCAGTCATGTCAGTGATGTGTATGCGAAATTGCTATGTGTCGTGTTGCTTTGACATGTGTCCTCTGCCATTGTCCCTAGGCGGAGACCGAACATTGACCGCCCATACCAATTGCTGGCGGACATGGACGATACAGAGGTTATTAGGAAGTTTCGGCTGGACAGGCCAACCCTGCATCGACTGTGTGCCATGTTAGAACCCCATCTCCGTCCCCGCAGGGTGTATCCGACTGCTGTCACCCCCACGGCTAAGGTGATGGCCGCCATGCATTTCTTCGCCACTGGGTCATTCCAGCACACAGTGGGCATTGGAGGAGGGATGTCCCAGCCCATGTTCAGCAAGGTGCTGAGGGATGTACTGGCAGCCATGATGCTGTACCGGAACAGGTACATCCGCTTCCCCAGGGCTCGTGAATTGGCGGCAGTGAAGGGTGCATTCTATGCCCTTGGCAGAATCCCACACGTCGTTGGAGCCATTGACTGCACACATGTCGGCCTTGTTCCACCACAGGCCACTGAGCACCTGTACCGCAACAGGAAGCACACGCACTCCCTGAATGTGCAAGTGGTGTGCCTTGCGGACATGGTGATCACCCACGTGTGTGCAAAGTTCCCAGGCTCGGCCCATGACGCACACATAATGCGCAACAGCATCTTGCCACGACTGATGTCCAATATGCAACAGGATCGTGCCTGTATTGTCGGTGAGTATGTGGAGTGGTGTAGCGTGCTGGCTGTGCGATGCTGTCCCCTGTCCAGTTGGATTAGCAACGGTTCTCTGTGTCCCTCACACCCAGGTGACTCTGCGTATCCGAATGGGGCATGGCTGCTCAGTCCATTGAGGAATCCTCGCACCCCAGCAGACGATCGCTACAATGAGGCACATGGGAGGACCAGACGTGTGGTCGAGCGTACCTTTGGCCTCCTCAAGTCCAGGTTCAGGTGCCTGGACCGCACCGGGGGTGCGCTGGCGTACTCCCCACAGAAGGTGTGCCGGATAGTGGTGGCGTGCTGCATGCTGCACAATCTGGCCATTCGGAAGCAGATCCCCCTCATCGTGGATGACGGAGATCAACCAGGGCCCCAGCCCGCAGACCAGGACAGCTCGAGTGAGGAGGACAGCGGAGAGGAGGAAGCTGGTAATGTGCGGCAGCAGCTCATCGCCCGCTACTTCACTTGACGGTGAGTGTCCATGTACGACGGCTGATGTGGCTGTATCTGTGCAGGTGTGTGTGTGCTGTGTCAGGGTGGCCGTTTGTTCACTGCGTGCTGTGTGTCAACGCTCCATGGCCAGGGTAGTATGCCACTGTTGGTGGCTGTGGCATTGTGCCCTATTGCTCTGTGCGATGTGTGTACATTGCTTGTAGTTGTTGACATGTACTGTGTGATGGGTGTGTGACACACTCATTGAATGTGCTCCTGTTCTGTCTCCCACCCCTAGGTCCCTACAGGCCCTCCGGATTCAAATGCCATGCCACGCATCAGGTGCCTTTCCGCCCAAGGTGGCCGTTGTATTCCGTACAAATAAGACACAGGGCACAAACAGCAGTTAGTGAAAAAGGTGCATTTATTACAAACTGTGACATGTGATTGTGTGTAAGGTGATGACAAAAGTGGTGCGTGCAGTGACAATGAGCTGTCGGTCATGGCTGCGTGATGATCAGGGTGTACCCACTGGTTCTATGTCCATAGTCCAACACACACATGCCATCCAGATGGCTGTGTGGAGTGGGATCGTAGTCCAAGTCAATGCAGTGGCTGGTCAAGGAAGGCTGGCGGAAGGCTGGCTGGCTGCCTCACTTGCGACTGGAGCGTGCGAAGTCCTCCCGGGAGATCTGTTTCCTCTTCGGACGGCCCCTTCCACGTTTGCGAGGGGGGTGCCTGCTTGCGACATGCTGGTGGTTGAGGTGTGATCACTGGCTGTGGACGCAGGGGAACTGGACACTGCTGCTCCACCCTGCGCCCCGGCAGGTGGTGGCGGAGGGGGAGCTGCTGTCCCTGGCTGTGACCTCACCGCCACCACCAGCTGTCCCATGAGGTCCACGATTTGGCCCATACGGGCGTCCATGGACCTCAGCACCCCCAGCACCTCACGCGTGTCTGAGGCAGACCGGACCCATTGTCCTTGGGCCTCTTCATAGGCCCCAAGGACTCTGGCCATGTGAGGCAGGGCATGGCTCCCAGGGGAGGCTGGCGTTTCCCTGACCCTGCTCCTCCTACCAGTCCTGCTGCCACCGGCCTGCCCACTAGCCACATTGCTCACCACGGTCCTCGCTGTGGCTCCCAGGGTGGATCCAGTCGTCCGGGCCACCACCTGCGCTGGGGCTGGTGCCAGCGGAGACGTGGCGGTGGTGGCGGCGGTGGTGGTCGGTGCGGCGATGGTGGCGGTTGCGGCAGTGGTAGTGGCCACAATGACCGTGGGTGTGGCCGCAACGACAGTGGCAGCAGGGGGCTGTGAATGTTCAGCAGCCCTGGATGATGGGTTGGTGGGTAGGAGGGGTCCTGGGGAGCGGCTGGGCCCTGCCACACCAGATGGGCCTGCTTGGTTGTCCGTGTCCGAAGAGGAGGACAGATCCTCCAGATCCGTGTGTCCTCGTTGGGGGCTTGTAGGCTGGCTGTGCTGGCTGCTGGCTCCATCCCCAGCATCCAGCAGTTCGTCACCTGTGGAGAGAATGAGATTAGTTATTGTGTTGCACCTGGCGAAGTATGTATTTGTCGTCTGACATTGACAGTTCGTGCAATCTCGTACATGGGTTTCCCGGAGGCGTGTGTGTGGCTGTAGCATCTGTAGTTGTGTGTGCTTGGCAATGGGACTGTGTGCTGTGCACATGTGGCATGGGACGGATTGGCCATGCCGATGGGTGTGTTGCTGTGCCCCTACTTATTGTGACTCTGGTGTATGCGGGCTCCTGGCCCATCCTGGGTCTGGTTTGTACTTTGCTTTTGGGGTTCAAATGGAACGCTTAGGAACGCATATGGCAACATGGGGGCCATGCCCCAGATTCGCATTTGGGAGGGAATATGCTTTTGGGGTTCAAATGGAACGCTTAGGAACGCATATGGCAACATGGGGGCCATGCCCCAGATTCGCATTTGGGAGGGAATATGCTTTTGGGGTTCAAATGGAACGCTTAGGAACGCATATGGCAACATGGGGGCCATGCCCCAGATTCGCATTTGGGAGGGAATATGCTTTTGGGGTTCAAATGGAACGCTTAGGAACGCATATGGCAACATGGGGGCCATGCCCCAGATTCGCATTTGGGAGGGAATATGCTTTTGGGGTTCAAATGGAACGCTTAGGAACGCATATGGCAACATGGGGGCCATGCCCCAGATTCGCATTTGGGAGGGAATATGCTTTTGGGGTTCAAATGGAACGCTTAGGAACGCATATGGCAACATGGGGGCCATGCCCCAGATTCGCATTTGGGAGGGGATATGCTTTTGGGGTACATGCTGTGAGCCATGGGTGCCGAACGTGACATGTGTTGTGGCAGCATGACAGTGCATGGTTTGAGGTGTGTGCATGCTTGACATGGCCTGCATATTTGCTGTCTGTTGTGATTACTGGACATGGCATTGGACGCATCGTTATGAGTGAGTGATGGTTGTGTGCCAGCCAACGTATTGCAGTTGTCCCATCTCCTTGGTGTGCGTGCTGCCCTGTGCCATGTGCATCACTGCAGTGCTCGGGGGGTGTGGCCCATGTTGTGTGTTGTTGCTCACAGTGTGTCGTGCACTTCATTGACTTCTGGCACATGGTTGGTCATGGGCATGTATCTTAGCGTGACTGCTGTATGTGTGGCAGCTGTGCGGATGACATGCCTTTCATGAGACTGGGGCTGACGGATGGGATGGATGGTATGTTGTTTGTGCATGGTGTGTCTGTGTGTTTGATGGGTTCAGTGGTGTTCGTGTGCATTTATGTTGTTCCGCTCTGTTGCGTCTAGTGTTGTTTGTCTTACATAGGCGTAGTTGTGGGGTGTGTGGTTGACAGGCAGTTGGGGCTACATGGACAGGACTTCAATGGTGTTTCGGTTGTGTGTGATGAGTTGCACAGTGGCTGCCGTGTGGTACTATATTCAGTGTGGCTTGTGCATGCAGACGTGGCTCCTTGGGTGTTGCTATGTCTGTGATGGGTCATGTGGGGTGTGAGTCTGTTGTTCATGTCCGTGTGCACATTGTTCACTTGTTCGTGACGGTGGGCGGTGCTGCGTGTTCGTCTGCTACGTGACATGTCCCATGTGTTGGTCGTGTTACGGTCCTCATGCCTCCAGTAATCCGGCCCTGTCCAGTTTCCCACCTGCAAGTTGTTCGTGCGTGCACTGTACTGGATGCCACATGGCTCTAAGCGGGGGTGCTCCATGTTGCAGGTCTGTGGGGGTGGGAGGGTGTTGTGGGTCGTGGGGGTGGCTGGATACCCACTGACACCGATTGCTGTGGACCGTGATGTCTGCCTTTCGGCTGTCGTTGTGCACTGCGGTGGCTGACACGTGGCTGTGGGGTGTGGGGGATGCTCCTCCTTGCTGTGCTGTGGGACTGGGGCCTGGTGTGTGTTGTACTTGGGCTGTCCACCGTCCCACCCACTGCACTTTGTGTTCCTGCCACTTACCTGTTACTTGTCGGTTGGTGCAGCTGTGGCGGACACATGGGTGTGGTGGGTGCTCGTTGTGGCGCTTCTGGCATATTTGGGGACCTGTTGGTGGTTACGTGGCTGGCTTAGTGTACACATGTCCCCACGCATCTTGCAGTTGTTCGGTTTGGGCTGTGTGTGGTGGTGTCTGTTGCATGTGTGTGTGATGTGTTGTGTATTGTGTGCTGGACATGGGGGTGTTTGTCCCTGGGAGCTGTGGCATGGTGGTAGTGCATGTGAGTACATAGCGGTGTGCTGGTATACATTAGTTTGTACTTACCAGCCTCCACTCCCCCTGCTAATCCGGCGAGGATCTCCGGATGGATTACGACTCGCACCTTCTCCTCCCACGCTTTGAAGGTCTTAAAGAGCGCGGGATTCCCTCCGCCAGTGACGGCAGCCAGCTCTCTGTTTTTGCCCTCCTTCTTCTTGACCAGGCTCTTGACGTCATTCCAACGTTTGTTAATCTCGACTCTGTTCCTGGGCAGGGTCCCGACTGCATTGACCTGGTCTACGATCCGGTTCCACATTCTGTTTCTGGTGGCTAGTGGTGTGTGCTGGACCATGTTCCCATAGATTTGTGGGTACACCTTGATGATCTCGTCGACCATGACCGTCAGCTCCATGGGCGTGAACTTGGGCATCCTTTGTGGTGCCATGGTGTTTGTGGTGCTGGTGCGGTGTGTGTTGTGTAATGTGCAGGGGGTTTGTGGTGCCGGTGTTTGGTGGTGGTGGTGGTGGTGGTGTTTGGTGGTGGTGGTGGTGGTGGTGGTGGTTGTGATGTGTGCGTTTCTGTGGTGTGCTGCTGTCCTTGCTGTGTCACTGTGTCCTCTCCTCTCCTCTCTGGTTTGCAATGTAGCAAGGGGTTGTGGTCTGTGGGAGTGCTGCTTTTGTACTCACCTATGTGGGTGTGTCCTCATGGTCTGTTGTTTTCAGGTGTGTTGTGTCTGGGGTTCTGGCCTTTGTATTTTTTGTTTGTCCGGGGGGTGTTTTCGGGATGTGTACTGTGCTTGTGTATTTGTGCGTGCCTTGCTGTGTGGACTTGTTGGCCATGTTGTGTGCTATTGGTTTTGTGTGCGGATGGTTTCTGTGCAGGTACGTGGGCGCCATGGCTTCTGCCGTGTCGATTCTCATCGGCGTTGTTTGCGCTGGCGGGCGGTATATTTGTGGTTTTTCCGCGCTCATGTCGGTGCGATCGTAATTTCACGTGCGGTGTGTCGGCCGTGAGGGCGGGCGGTTTTGTGTTGTCGTGCGTGTTTCCGTCCGTGGCGGGCGGTTTGTCTCCGACTCGGACGTTGGCGGGCGGTATTTTGTGTGCTTTTTCCGCCGATGGCGGTATTCGGTTTGTGTAATCGTAATGGCGTGGTCGGTGTTCAGGCGGTGTGTGCGGGCGGATTTTTGCCGCTTCCATGCCTGGCGGAATTATTTACGCCGGGTATCGTAATGTGCCCCTTAATAATAATTTTGAATAATTATTGTAATAAATTTTAAATTATTAAAAAATATTATAAATTACAAATACATCTATACACATAAAACAATAACATAAATAAAAATTAAATAATTATGTATAACAAATTAAAAAAATTAAATTTACTTTTAATATTTTTAAAATTAATTATATACTATATTAACTAAAATAATACAAAAAATATTAAATAGCGTAGGGAATAAAACTACTATTACAACTCCCAAAAAAACAACACTAAGAAAAATGTTGGATAGCGTAGGGGTAAAAATTACTATTCCCACTCCAGAGAGTGTAACAGTAGGGAAAGTGTTGGATAGCGTAGGGGTAAAAATTACTATTCTAACTCCAGTGAGTGCAACAGTAGGGAAAGTGTTGGATAGCGTAAGGGTAAAAATTACTATTCCCACTCCAGAGAGTGCAACAGTAGGGAAAGTGTTGGATAGCGTAGGGGTAAAAATTACTATTCTAACTCCAGTGAGTGCAACAGTAGGGAAAGTGTTGGATAGCGTAAGGGTAAAAATTACTATTCCCACTCCAGAGAGTGCAACAGTAGGGAAAGTGTTGGATAGCGTAGGGGTAGAAATTACTATTCCCACTCCAGGGAGTGCAACAGTAGGGAAAGTGTTGGATAGCGTAGGGGTAAAAATTACTATTCCCACTCCAGAGAGTGCAACAGTAGGGAAAGTGTTGGATAGCGTAGGGGTAGAAATTACTATTCCCACTCCAGGGAGTGCAACAGTAGGGAAAGTGTTGGATAGCGTAGGGGTAAAAATTACTATTCCCACTCCAGGGAGTGCAACAGTAGGGAAAGTGTTGGATAGCGTAGGGGTAAAAATTACTATTCCAACTCCAGAGAGTGCAACAGTAGGGAAAGTGTTGGATAGCGTAGGGGTAGAAATTACTATTCCCACTCCAGGGAGTGCAACAGTAGGGAAAGTGTTGGATAGCGTAGGGGTAAAAATTACTATTCCCACTCCAGAGAGTGCAACAGTAGGGAAAGTGTTGGATAGCGTAGAAGTGACAAATAACATACTTATAAATAAATTAATTTTTTTAAAATAATTAATGAATTATTAAATAACTCTAAACTATTTACCAATACCAATAAATATTTATTAAAAACATAATTACCAATAGAAAATGTATTAACAATAAATTAATAATAAATACCAATAAATAATAATTAATCAATATTAATTACTAAATATGAAATATTGAACAATAAAATATTTTTAATAACAAAAAACATATAAATTATTAAAACTTAATTACCAATTAACTAATATTGAACAATTAAATGCTTTTTTATACCAATAATAATAGTAATTAAACATTAATTATCAACTAATAAATAATTCTTAATATATTAATTACATTTATCAATAAATAATATTTAATAATATTTAATTACCAATTAATGATAAAACAACAATAAATTAATTTTTAGAACCAAAAATTTGTAATTTAAAAAAATTACCTATTAATAATTAATATCCAATAAATTAATTATCAATACCCAAAAATAAATTTAATAATTACTTAATTAGATTTCAATTACTTCCAAAAGTATTCCCCTATAAACGCACAACACACTTAATCAATTAATAAAAATTAATAACTAATTAATAAAAATTAATTACCAATTAATAATTGATTACCAATTATCAATTAATTAACAATAATATAATTATCAATACCAATTAATTAAAATAAATTATAAATTAATTGCATTTAAATTACATGATTAATTAATCAATTAATAAAAATTAATCACCAATTAATTAAAATTAATTACCAATTATTGATTAATTAACAATTATATAATTATCAATAACAATTAATTAAAATAAATATAACTTAATTACATTTAAATTACATGATAATCAATTAATCAATTAATAAAAATTAATAACCAATTAATAAAAATTAATTACCAATTATTAATTAATTAACAATAATATAATTATCAATACCAATTAATTAAAATAAATTATAACTTAATTACAATTAAATTACTTCCCACCCTATTCCCCTATAAACCCACAACCCGCTACAGAACTTAAACGCAAAAAATAATTAAAATTAATTTATAATTCCTAAAAATTAATAATTAATTTAGTATAATTAAATTACTTCCCACCCTATTCCCCTATAAACCCACAACCCGCTACAGTACAAAAAAAAAAAATAACTTAAAAAAATAAATTTATTAACATATAAAAATTGTATACATATATTTTTAAACAATTAAAACACGTAACAAAAACACATATAACACATACATATTAAAAACATAACAAAATACATAACAATAATACAAATATCGATATTAGTAACATCGATATTAGTAACATCGATATATTTGATTTCGATATTACTAACTTCGATATTATTGACATCGATATTAAGTAATTCGATATTACTTACCTTAGGGTCGATATTCTGTCCATCGATATTCTGTCCCATCGATATTCTGTCCCTTCGATATTTAAACTTCGATATTATGGTATATCGAAATTTTATTTTCGATATTTTGACTGCCCACCGCTGGAACCCACGAATGTTAATATTCCAAAGGGATGAAGGGATTTTGGCTGCTGGAGGAGGACCATGTTGCCTTTAGTGAAAATTAGATTAAGTTCCATGGAACAATTTGTTGTCCCTGGTGCAAGGAATAATGAAAATCGATTGGAGATCTGGCAACATAGAACATGCCCACGTACTGAGACAGTTACAGGTGGAAGAGTGTTCATATCAGTACTGGGACGAAGGTGAGAGAATCAGAGTGCTGATGATTACAAGTAAGTAATCAAACCATTATATCCTCATCCCCATCCTCGTCCCATACCTTATGCAATGAGGATATCTGTAAGTGGCATGCCTTTGTCACGATCCACCAAGACACTGGCAGCTACTGCACCAAGACACTGGCAAGCATATGACAGTAAACAAACCATCAGTGCCATTTGTCTATAAACTACCGCAAATTATACACACAAAATTACTCTTACGAATTTGTGGGAGGGACCTGATAGGATGGTGTTTCTGCAGCTGTTAGTTTAAATGTTACGTGAAGGACATACATGAATATATGACCTGAGCAGCAAAGTTCTTAAATACACAGTTCTTTGAGTTTTAACCCCACACCTTACACTGCTGTGAGCAACAGTAATAAAAGAAACATGAACATTTCCACATATAATAATGAAGCGGGCGACATCAGTAAATAAGCAAAATCTTCTAAAGCCGGTATTTCTAGCCCTTATTTCTACATACTTCAAACAGCAATCATAAATACAAAGCACATTTAAATGTGTTCTAGAGCTTTGGTAATGACCCATGGCTACTAATTAAAGTAAACAGAGACAGAAAAGAAATGTTGCAATAGAATACAGACAATTTTGTTTACAATCCTATTTAGTATCATGTGCAAGATGTGCAAACTCTTAAAACAACAACAAATCTCCACTCGCACTCTAACTGCTCATCTTTAAGTATCCCCAACCCTCCCAGTACCCAATGGTCCTCCACTCTAAGCACTGTTATATTTCATTAAGGAGGGGGCAGTCCTTTAAAAACAGTTCCAAAAACTCTACAAGCTTCCTTCCATTGTTGCCAGATGTTTAGAACACTCTCTAATCCAAAGCGAAACAAAAGGAGCTCAATATTGCTACTCTAAAGGAGGGGCTTGGACACCATCATGCAGACATTAAATGAAGATTGTTGTTGGACCATCCAGCAGCGGCTCCTCCACTAAGGCAGATTAGCGTCGTCCCACTGCTTTTGAGCAGTGCAAAAAAGGAAAAATAAAATGATAATAACACAATGTTATTATAATTGTATTTTTCAGTGCGAGCAAGGTTAGGGCAGGGCGGGGCTGGCCGGTCAGAGCAGGGGGAGGAGGAAATATGTGCACTTAAGTGTGCATGACCGCTTGGCCGGCCAAACAGTCATGCGAACTTAGCATGTTTTCCACCTGCTGTATTGCACAGCCTGGATGGAGAACATGCACAGACTTCCACTCCTTGTTGGAGCGCCGAACCAGGCCACTCAGAACACTCAGAGCGCTGCTGTTATGCTGATGACAGCAGCAATGTGATTGGCTTAGGGGAGCCTGTCTGCTTCCTGCTTCCCGGAGTCAGGAAGAGAAGCGGAGGAGAGGTAACGGAGGAGAGACGGCAGCCGTGCAGAGGTAAGTGTTATATATATATTTATTTTTGGGTTTTTTACCCCCTGCCCCGCCACCCGTTATGTACCAGCCGCCATTGGCACCATCTTACAGAGGTGGTGCTACGAAGAATGTCTGCCCCTGCTAACTGCTTCTTTTGTCTCTAGTGAGTCCTTGCAGCAGCCCTGGGAAGTTTTCCAGGTCCATGCGTGGTACTGCTCTAGTCCAAGGTTTTTTCAGACCTTGGAACT
The DNA here is from genome assembly GCA_963921515.1 of Calotriton arnoldi. Lineage (NCBI taxonomy): Eukaryota > Metazoa > Chordata > Amphibia > Caudata > Salamandridae > Calotriton > Calotriton arnoldi. The sequence goes on along the minus strand of CAWUFW010010313.1, from coordinate 582,652 downwards.
TGTAGTTTTATTTATTCCATTACAAAACAGGACTACAAGTCTCAGAATTCAAAGACAAAACCTGGAATGTAGAAGCACATCAGGCATAGACCTGGCAAACTTGGCAGCTATGTCACACGGAGGGCCAGTACAAAGTATAACTACCAAGGATGCCATGGTGCAAGCCAGGGAAATTGTCCCTTGGACTGTTGGGGTTATACAATACAGCAATTATCAAGTATCAATGGGTCATTCAGGGATTTGGGTTCTGGTGCCACTGCACCTGCTGCACCAATAGTAGCTATTCCCCTGGAAGTATCCTCTTTCTTATCTTCATTTATTCATGATCAGGTGGGCAACAGGCTGTCATTCATTCCAGGAAATTCTACTTGACCTTCAGTTTTAAAACTTGCGAAACATGTGCATAACAGTTGCATTTGGTGCTTGGATTGGCTTTTGGAAAAATGCCTGCCTATCAAGATTTTCAAGTAGCTTGGAGCTAGACTCCCAATTTCTTTAGCTCAGTAAGGCATTTTACCTCTGTGTATTTCACGCAAACTGAATAAACGTGAATGGACTTTAACAAACTGATGGATGACTAGCCCAGTGTGTTAAACCAGCAACACTCATTTATAACAGATCACGGGTTCCAGTGCCAACAAAGTAGAGGATTTTAAAATGGGTCATAGTGACATGCTATCGCTCAGTGTGAACAGTTTATCATTGACCTGAGAATTGTGCATAGAAGCTTCTGCAAATGCAGGTGAATAACAGAGGAGGGTTAGTGTGAAAATGTGCGTGACAAAGCTGCTCTTTTAAGTGCTTCAGTCACTCTTCATACATGGTGGCTCTGCGCTGACTGTGAATCTTACCGACAAACATTTCTAGCTAAATACCCTAAAAATATCACAAAGTCATTTTAAAATTATTCCATTATTTTGCAACCCACACAAATCAACATTTCCTCTCAGGGTACAAGCTCTAAAAAACAAGCATTTGCAATGCAATAGGTCTCGCATTTTTGAAAGTTTAAGCTATTAGCATTGTAAAGGAGAATGCCTATTATTTATATGTTTTGATAATTAACACATAAATAAAAGGCATTGTCATTATAATGCCAATAGCTCAAACTCGTAAATGCAAGACCTATTTTATTTCACAGAAGCGGCCGCCATTGTCCCGGGTGCGCTGAAAGTTGCTGGAAAGCACTTTGTGCCTGCAGTAGGAAAAACTCATTAAAGAAAATAGTGCTAACAGACTAAATAAGACAGACCATGTAACAACAGAAGTAAAAGGGCCAGTCCTCATGGGAGGTTACAAATAAAGATAAGGCGGTACTAAGGAGGGACTAACAAGCCGATTAACGGATCAGGAGCCTGCATTTACAAACGACAATGACACAAGCCAATGAAAAATATGGGCGGAGCTTCAAGTCCCTACCTGAATACAGCATGCCTCTCAGAGCAACGCATTCGCTGCCCAGGCTCGACCTAAATATGGGTGGTGGTAATAATAATAGGGCACTATCATGTTACAGAAGTGGCCCTCAGGCCCAATGAGCATTTATGTCACTTGTAATGCTGCTGAAATACTTGCTTATTACAAAAGAAAGAGCCCATATATGTTTTCTACAGCCCATACTGTAAATACATGGGTGCGCATTTTTCATTTGCCCAATTTCAAAGGGATGTTCTCTCTGTTGCCTCACATTGTGACCCCATGCAAATAAGAGAACACTTTTGCCCTATCTCCCTTCTTTGTATTGCTGATGCAGACACAGGTGCTCCTGAGGCCTACTGAGAGTGTGCCACATAGGAAGTCACACACAGTTAGTGCCCCCTGAATGTACGTTTTGCGAGTGGCCAGTGGTTCCAGGGACCTTTCAGGCAGATGGGTGTAAGTCACACAATGCACCCATCTGAAAAGGAAGACCGACACCCTATTAAAGTAAGACCAGTTCCCCTTCCTTGAAAGATGTGGAGCTGTGGTCCATCTTTCACTGATGTGCTCCTCACTGTGCAAGCATCAATGGGTGCCTTCACTGGACTTTCCCAATGTACTTGGCATAGACTGGGACAATGCACAATATTAATATAATACAACTCTGGTGTGTTGAACATTAAAAGTTTACACTTAGGCACAAGCCCTGACGTTTGCAAATGGCTGCCTTCTGACTTGAGAAGCCTTATGTTTAGCACCAATCCTTAAGAAACACTACAATGCACGCCAGAATGCAGGCACCCTTTTCAAGGAACTAACAAACTGGGCAACATTATAGAAAATGAGCACTGCAAGTGCTAATTTAAGACATGGGGCATATATCACATAACAGGATCACAGGAAACATTACTTTAAGGCAGTCTCTGCTACAGTTTGGGGGTGACTGGTATCTTACCTAGTTATAGAGCTCGACCAGTGCTATTTTACCACTTAAGACATGGGCAAATGGTGGTTTGTTAAAGGAGCTTAAAAGGCATGTACTGCTTATGCCTTAAAATGGATCAGCGTTTGTTGACATAAATAAAGTAAAAACAGAACATACCACAACAACATACACAAACATAACACAATAAAAACATAACAGGGCACAACGCAGCACAAGTCAAAACAGAATGCAAGATAATAACCACAGAACAACACATCGTATTGCAAAAATGTAGCAGAAAAACACAGCAATACAAAAAAAGCAGAACATATCACCACAGCAACAAACAAAAAGAAAAGACACTAATGAAAATATTTTTTTTACACATTAGTATCTTTAGAATCCTACTTTTTCTTAATTTGTTGATAAAAGATGCTTCACACTCTGCCTTCACTTTACATAAAAAAGGTCCAGCCAAAAATGTTTTCAGCTCCTGCCCTCTGACTCGGACACCGGCACCATTGTTGGAGATGCAGCTTACATTTTTAAATGTATGATACTGAAGCTACTATAATTGTCTGACATGAAACATAAAATAAATATCGCCTGCGTTAAGACCAGACAATTAAACTCAGGGAAAGAAGTAAATTATAACTTACTTCACTAGCTCTACAAGCATTACAACAAATTCAGTAGCAGATGCCAGGGCCTGCAGGAAGTGTTCAGCAAGCTTTATTTTGCACATGTTCCCAAATAAATGAATACCTTGTGTTATCATTTCAAGCGAATGTGTATTAATAAATCACGACCCAGTAAGCAGGCAAGTTTATTATACTCTTGGGGGCATATTCTCAAGAACGTGTGATAACCACCGCAAGTTTAGCTTAATGCAACTTCTCACATCGCAGTACATCGCGGGAAAACAACGCCATGTTAACGTAGCATTCTCAACCTGGCGGCACCATGCGATAGTCCCACGATAACGCACCAAATGACCGCTAGAAAAACAACGCGACGCCCAAAAATGCGAAACACCAACGCGAATAAAGTTGCAATGAGGCCAACCTCGAAAAAAAAAACAGCGATAACCAGCGACAGGCCTGCAATTCCCACGCGCCTGGCGGGAAAATGCACCATAAAAGCCGAACAAGAAAAAAACACCATAAACAAAATAAAATGCGTAGCAACATGGACGCACCCGGAACGAGTGCCCAGGTCAACGCGAACCCCACAAGCCCCACAGACCACCAGCAAGGAACCTCCGGGTCGGGGAAGGCCAAGGAGAAGAGGAAGAGGAAGACGGGGTCCAGTCCGCATGACAACCTGACCGTCGTCACGGAGGTGACAGAGCACTAACAACAACTGTCCGTCTCCACCACCGTGTCATTGGCAACACAGACGGAAAAATGGCATTCCATCGTGAATGCAGTCGGACTGCCGAGGAGGCCAAGATGCGCTGGCACGAAGTCAAAAGCCAAACCAAGCAGAAACCCGCTGCCACCCTGAAGGTAGCAACGGTGAATGGAGGTGGGAGTCCTGCACCACAGGAGGAGCTGGAGCAAATGGTGGACACAGTCATGAGTGTGGAGATGGTGCAAGGAGTCGGGAGTCCGGACACTGCTCGACATGACTTGACAAAACATCAACAGGGTGAGTAACTAACAGGGACTGGGGAGACGGGCACAATGGCACACATGCACAACGACGTGTAGCACACCGCACACCCACAACGACTCTGGGTCATGTCCCTGATCCCCGTGGCACACTACAGCACACATACAAACACCAAGTAGGCCCCCGTCCACCATGTGCCCGAAGGGGTCCCACCCCACACAACACCAATTCCACTACACACACATGCACCAGTGCGAAACACAGCAAAGATGCGTATGTGAGAGCCACACTGACAATGCAAGTGACACCACATGACGAGCAGCATGGCCGGAGTACAATCACCATGACACTGTGCACGCCACGAGACTGAGGTGGCTGAGTGTGGACTACATCCAGAAGGAGCAGGTCACACGCAGACACATCCACGTGCACAAACAACCGCTGACGTCAACAATACATCTGCAGACAAACAATGCACAAGAGAACAAAATCCGTTCAGGAGCACAAATGACCCCAGTCGCCAACATCACAGCTCCTCAAAAGCACAAAAGCCAAAGGCACACCGCCTCCAAGGGATAAGGGGCAGCAAAATCACAGCAGCAGGTGCGACTCCCACACAATGCAGCACACACACATAGCAATCACAGCACATCCACATAGACGGCAATGTGGGACACAGTGCAACACTTACACTGTAGAACAGAGGACACAACTGGCTCCGCCTGTGCGTAGAAAATGGCCAATCACATCGGACATAGCAGGAAACTGTGAGATGAAAATGTACGTGTACAACATCACCTACGTCATGTAGTCCAATTGTCCACTATCCCGCATCAAATAGTCCGCCAATCCAAAACAGTCACAATGCACATTGTCATGCAGTCTGTATGTAAACTCAAACAATGCGTCAACATACATGCCAACACAATGTCAACAAGCATCTCCCCTTCACATTGCAGAGGAACAAACAACACCTCCAGCAGAGCAGACCAGACAACCCATCAGTGATGCTGAAGAGGACCTCCACACTTTCGACACCGACGCCCTACAACAGTCCATGGACATCTCAGGCAATAGAGCTCCAGGAGCAGGGCAGCCCCGCTGCACCTAGGACACACCACCCCCTGCACGGACAACATAGCTGGACGCACCCACCACCCTGGCTGGCTCACAGCAGCCCACCTAAGCACACATCCCATTCCAAGGCCAGCTGTCAGACTGCCAGAAGGGGCTGGCCGAACATGTGCGGGTGGGGTACTACCTCATGGGAGACAAACTAGATCCCATACGTGGGTGTCAAAGTCCCATCATGGACCACCTACACACCCCAACGGAGACCCACACTGTGACAGGGACACATGCCTTTGCACATTTCCAGTACTGAACCACACCCAGAGCCATGTGATAATCACCCACACCCCCACGCTGGACTGGCGTACGCAGGCCAAGTTTACTCCTCTTACGTATTTTGTGGGGACGACAAAGCTACATGTGCAATGTCCCACCCTCTGCCTGCGGTGACATGGCTGCGTCCTCTGCACGCGGCACAATGTAAGGTGAGAGGCCGGGGCCCTAATGCATACATCATGAGCACACGGACACACTCAGATAGTTTGTTGAACTGGCCATGAGCACGTGCGCTCGACACCTTTATTGGCATGGTCACATGTACAGTGACGCATGTGCTGGATGTGTGTGGGGTGAGTGTAAGCCAGCCGGCAGGGAGTCCTTGGTGCTGGCAACAACTTGAACAGTGATCACAATTGAAGCAGAAACATAAAACATCAGCATAACAGAAACAACTGTGAAGCATCATGGTGGTTGCCGGAGAGAGTACAGTGTTCACCCTACGTGCAAGCAGAATGGTCCCTTGATTTGTGGTGCACTGAGTTAGTGGCACCTGAGGAGCTGAGCAGGGTATCAAACTGATGATGGCACCCACGACTGGTGTGAGCTACTCTGAAAGTCTGGCAGTAAGACACTTCCGACTCTGGCACCTGTTGTCTGGAGTTGGTCCTGGCGGTGGTGGCGCGTGCATCCTGCGGTGATGCGACGTCCAGGCAGGTCAGGACTCGATTTGATGTGTGAGCCCAGGTGGACCGCAGTTGAGGGCGGAGGCAGCGGACAGCGCAGGGCCACAGACACATGGCGTTGAATACCCACAGGCCATCGACCCAGATGCCATCCAACATGCCACCAGACTGGGGCCATGATTTGAGCTGCACAGAGTTAGTGGCCCCGGATGCACTGCGGCCGGCACAGGCACACCGCCACGGGACGGTGACTTGCGGTGCAGTGAGCTAGGGCCACGCGAGGTGGGCGGGTCCTCGACGATGTCGAAGGTGAGTGTAGCGGAGGTTTGCGGGGGACAGTGAAAGGTGTCCTCCAGGGCATGATGCAGAGGGCAGGAGCCGGCCGGAAGCGGCAAATGGAGGAGTGGAATGCTACTGCCTCGTTTTGGCCACATAGTGAGTATCACCGACATGATGATGAAGGCAATCCCCAGTCCATGGACTCAGTCGCCAACAAATCTCAAGAAGTAAGTGTCCATGGTTGTCGGGGAACAGACTTAGTGGCCCCGGAGCTGAAAGGGGATGCAGTCTGCGACGAGGCCAGTACAATGATATCAGATCTGCCATAAATGAATCATGACTGAATTCCCAATGTGTGCCCTACTCGACCGATATGTAGTCCGGAGGCAGCGGCCAGCGCGGGCCAGCCGCTGTTCAGCAGGCTCCTCCTGGAACACTGACACACAGCGTTGAAATGGCATGTGGGGATGACTCGTGGTTGACCGAGGCAGTAGCGACTGAGCTGAGCGGGTGTTTAGCCAGCGACGATGGCGTGCCCTGCCTGGTACGGACTGGCATGGATTTGTGTGGGACCTGCAGGACCGCAGTGTAGTTCGAAGGCGTAGACATCAAGGGCGCACAGACACGTGTGGTTGGGATGCCCAGCACATACTTTGTGTCACCACATCGAAGGGAGTATAGTGAGTTAAACTCAGCCATAAGGTGTGTACTCTGCCATTGCATAATCAAGACTCAGTTCCAAATGTGTGACCTACTTGACCGTAGTGTAGGCCGGAGGCAGCGGTGGAGTACGTCAATGAGAAAGGAGTAATGCGGGCCTGTGTCGTGGAGGCCGTGATGGTCTGAGGAGGCTGCCAAGGTCGCGGGCTTCGGGCTTGGAGCTTGCGCCGGCACGTGGTGGGCCCTCTTCGCCACACGCCGGTGTCGGCAGGTGAGCAATGAGGCCTGGCTGCGCTGGGGCGGGCATGACGGGTTCGGGGACCAGCGGCCCGGGGTGCGAGCAGGCGCACAGGATCGCAGGCCACACCGCTCACGGCAACGGCGTCGGCCTCGTGGCGGGGTGGGAGGCGCCACCCTGGCAGGCACGTTGGGCATCCCGGAAGAGAACCACGCCCAGGGCTACGTGCTTTTTATTCACACCCCTACGCTGGCCTGGCGTCCTCCGGGCCAGCCCACTCTGCACACGCTTACAGGGGGGGACGTCACAAGCTACATTTCCGCGATCTTCCCCACTGGCTGGGGTGACATGGTTGCGTTCACTGTCCACTACACTCCAAACACCAGCAGTGCATGTAGACATGGCTATGTCTGTGGTCTGCATACTGCAGTCTGTCCAGCACATCTCCGCAACACTTGGCATTGTGTACATTCTCATTCATGGGTCACTTGCCTCCTTCGCACATGCCTGGTTCCCACCTCTCCCCACATTCGGGTATTGTGTGGCTGAGGTGCCATGCCGTTGATGGCTCATGTACATGGCTAACCAAGGTTGCCACAGTAAGTTGTGCTGTCGTGTCTGGTGGGGGGCATGTTGTTTGGCATGTTGTATGTGATTTTGGTGACGTGTGGCAGTGCCAGAGTTGTGAGTTGCATGATTGTGGAGTTGAGGTGTGTGGTGTGTTCATTTGGTACTTGCCAACATGCAGTGCATTTCCTTAGGTGCCATCCTGGAAGCGCTGGTTGATGTTGGACTGTCGGAAGATGAAGGGATCATGCACACTGCCTGGGTAGTTGGCTATGACATTGGTGAGGAGTCCCCTGTGGTCCACTATTGCCTGCACGTTGATGGGATGCGTGTGCTTTCCATTGGGGTATTGTGTGCGGTGTTGGCAGGGGGCACAAGTGGGACAAGTGTGCAGTCGATTGCCCCCGACACGTGTGGGGATCCTGCTATGGCGTATAGTCCTTGCTTGGTCTCCAGCTGTTCCTGCGCATTGTGGGGGACGTATGGGTGCTGGGGTCCCTAGCTGGTGAGGGCATCCAGGCCAGCTGTGAGGAACTTGGATGGGGCTGGCTGTGAGACTCCTCTGACTCGGGCGGTTGTTGTTTGGGAGGATACCAGAGGCCAACAGGTGCAGCACAGCCAGCAGCTTTGACTGCGGAGGGATGTTGGTTGTCCGCTGTGTTGGTACCGTCAGCCTGTGGGCAATGACGTTCAGGATGCGGAGGATGGTTGTCCTTTTGGGCCTGTAGTGGGCATTGGCATTGTCTGGTGTTAGGTCTGTAGGGCTGGTACATTTCCTGTATGTCCGCTGTCTTTGTCTGCGCTGCCTCTGTGGTGGTCCGGCAGGGGGGTCCATTGGGGGGGTGGCGGCCCTGGGGGTGGTGGCGGTGGGTGTTGTTGCCCCCTCGGGGCTCCGGGGTGCATGGTGGGTGGCTCCATGGCATCTGTTGTTCTTCCTGTGTGGCTCTGGGCTGGGCTCCCTTTGATGGTGCAGCTTGTCGTCCGACTTTACACCAGGTCAGAGCAGGTGTTAGTTTCCTGCTGCTAACGTGCCTTATCGCCTGTTTTGTGGTCTTATCGCCGATGTGGCTGGTCATTGAGAATGTTGAGGTGTGGTGTTGTCGTCGGGTTTTGCTCGGGAACGCCTACTCTGCATCTCATTAGCGTTAGTTGCCGGGGTCATCTGTGGCGATGTTTTTTGCAACTGCTTTCGCAGAAAACTGGTGTTATGGGCTGTTAGCACCAGCCAATATGCCCCTTGGTTGCTAATATGCATAGTAGTAATTTCTTTTATAGTGCAGTTTTACCACTGTATTCTTCTTCAGTGTTTTAACTTTGGGTCAAGCAAGCTGTCTGTATGTAAGGTCAGGTAGCTCTTCGGAGACAAAAACTGGCGGCTTGTTCAATGAACTAGCAGTAGCATAAGCAATAAAAAAAAGCACGAAGCAGGGAAAAAAGGTGCAGTACTAGAGTCAGTGTGTGCTCTTTGATGCGTTTACAATTACTTTGCTGACATACTCACATGTTGGTTGCTGTTTCATGGTTTTCTTGTGTAGGACGTGCTTGCTGGTTGAACAGAGAACAAATACGTCGCGCAGCCCGGGGTTTCCTGCTAGCCTTTTGCAGAGAGTAATTTGTCTGCATGTATACAGTACCTGTCCTCACCTTAGGTAGGACTCTGCACACTGCCTTCAGACTGCTTTCCCTGGGTGATCCATTAACCCTTTCCGTGAGTCGGACGGCCGGGAGCGGTGCGACGTCACGGTGGGCATGTGCTTCGGACGGCTCCCGGCCGTCCTAGCACCCACCCATGGGGGAAAGCGCTGGCGCTCCCCCGTGGGCCGCCCTTTAAGGTGCCCACACCGGGGAAGGCCGGGGAAGCCCTTCCCCTGCCTCCCCCGCCTCCCCCTCCACGTCATCTAATGACGTCAGCGCGCAAGGCGCGCTGACGTCATTAGAGGGTACCCAACGCGCTGGAAGCCATTTGCTTCCAGCGCGTCGGCAAGAGAGGAGGTGAGTTTCTCCTCGGGGGAGGGGGGTATTTAAACAAAAGAGGCATCTGAGGAAAGGAAAGGGTTTTCCTTTCCCCTGATGCCTCTTTTGAGCATTCCTGCTGCACGATCGTGCGATCGTGCAGCAGGAATGCTCACTAGACACCAGGGATTTTTTTTTCCTTTCTTTTCAAATTGGATTAACTGTTTGCGGGGAGTGGCCCCTTAGGCAAGGGTCGCTTCCCTTTTGGGGGCAATGTTAAATGGCTTTGTCTGCCCCCCTGGGGGGTAGATCTCGCCATTTTTTTTTTAAAGTGGCCCACTGGACCACCAGGGATTAATTTGTGGGGAGTGGCCCTTGGGCAAGAGTCGCTCCCCTTTGGGGGCAATGTTTTTGGGTGTCTGCCCCCATGGGGGGCAGATCTCGCCATTATTTTTATATAGGGCCCACTAGACCACCAGAGATTTATTTGTGGGGAGTGACCCCTTGGGCAAGGGTCGCTCTCCTTTGGGGGTAATGTTTGTGGCTGTGTCTGCCCCCCAGGGGGGCATATCTCGCCATTTTTTAAAACAAATTGGGCCCACTAGACCACCAGGGATTTGTTTGTGGGGAGTGGCCCCTTGGGCAAGGGTCGCTCCCCTTTGGGGAGCATTCATTTGGCTGTTTCTGCCCCCCTGGGGGGCAGATCGGCTGATTTTTATTTTGTATGGCCACTAGGCCACAAGGGATTTTTTTTTTTTAATGTTGGGGAGCAGCCCCTTGGACGAGGGTCGCTCCCCTTTATGGAAGGATGATTGTGGCTATTTATGCCCTCTTTGGGTGGCAGATCAGCAGTATGTTTTTAGGCCCATCTGCCCCCAAGGGGGCAGAAGCCACTAGACACCAGGGTTTTAAATTTTGGTGTTGGGGAGTGGCCTCTTGGGCAAGGGTTGCTCCCCTTTACGGGGGTGAATATTTTATTTATACTCTTAGGCCCACCTACCCCTTAGCTTGGCTGGTGGATTGTATGTGGACTGGTGCATTATGTGCATATGTGATTGTAATGTTTTTTTCTCCTTTTTATTCTAGTGTAAAGCTTTTGATTCTTGTTTGCGGTTTCGGCAGTGGTTGTTCTGCAGTTTTGCGTAGTTGCATTTATTTGGTAAGAAAAACATTTTTGTTGTGTTTACTCCAAATGAGTATTATTGTCATGCATGAATGAATTTTTTGTAAGTGGTGTCATAATGGCAGCATATTTAGTTAGTGTTTTGAGCATGAAATTCTTTGCGATGTGTTTTGCATTGTCTTATGTGTAATTTTCTTTTTTCTTTTTCTTTTTTAGTGGGATATTGTTGATCCTTACTGTGTCTGTGCAGAGTAGGTGGTGGTGAGTCTAGCTGCTTCTGGCAAGTGAGTGGTATAGTTTTGGAGTATATAGGTCTTTGTGATAAAGACACATTTTGTTTATTACTTATTTTACAAAGTGTTTGTTGTTGTTGACTTGTTTGACAAGTTACCTTTATTAGTAAGGATTATGGCTAGCCGTAGAATTACTGCTCAGCAGGTGGTTGGTATGCTTTTTGAATCTTCCTCTGAGCAGGATTATGAGACTGACAGTGCGTCTGAGGGAGAGGAGGAAGTGCAAGATTCTGGCAGTGAGTTTTCTGTCCACGAGGAATCATCTGATGATGAAGCTACTCTCAGTGCAGATGAAGCTACTCTCAGTGCGGATGAAGTGCCTGTTTTAGAGGAGGACACTGATGTGTTGATGGTGCAGCAAGAGACATCGGGATTGCAGCCTGAGGCTGCAAGGCTTCCTACTGGAAGTGCTGGACTCTGGGTTGATCCAAACATGGTGCAGCCGGTGTTGCCTGCCTTTAGTGGTGATGCAGGGTGTAGAGTGGATTGTGAAACATTTTTTGCCTATACAGTTTTTTCAGTTGTTCATGGATGATGTATTTTTGGCTGAGATTGTTGAGCAGACTAATTTGTATGCTGAACAGTTTTTGAGGGACAACAGTGCCAGACTTAGGCCCCGCTCTAGAGCTACCCGGTGGACTCCCACAAATCTGGATGAGATGAAGAAGTTTTTGGGTTTGACCTTTTTGATGGGCTTGATAAGGAAGCCGTCCCTGGCTTCATATTGGTCTACCAGTCCCTTGATGGCAACGGATATATTTTCTGCAATTATGAGTCATGATCAGTATTTACTTTTGCTTCGGATGCTGCATTTTGTTGATAATGCTTTGGCGTTGCCACGAGATCACCCTGACTGTGACCGTCTTTTTAAGATTCGGCCTGTTCTTGATCACTTTGTAGATCGATTTTCAGAGATCTATACTCCAGGGAAAGAAATAGCTGTTGATGAGTCTTTGGTCCTGTTCAAGGGCCGTTTGGTTTTTAGGCAGTACATTCCTAGCAAGAGGGCACGTTATGGAATTAAGATGTATATGTTGTCTGAGAGTAGGACAGGATATGTCTATAATTTCCGGGTGTACACTGGTAGGGATTCCACTATTGACCCCCCTGGTTGTCCGTCCACTTTTGGAGTTTCAGAGAAAATTGTGTGGGATCTTGCTAGAGGACTGTTTAACAGAGGTCACCATTTGTACCTTGATAACTTCTACACTGCTGTGCAATTGTTTAAGGAATTGTTCAAAGTGGACACTTTTGCTTGTGGCACAATCCGCTCTAACCGTAAAGGTTACCCAAAAGAGCTTGTTTGCAAAAAGCTTCAGAGGGGACAGTGCAGTGCCTTGCGTAGTGAGGAACTGCTAGCTGTGAAATTTGTGGACAGGAGGGATGTGTACATGCTGACTACCATTCATGATGAGAGTACTTCACCTGTGACTGTTTGGGGTCAGGTTGCTGAAGTGCGCAAACCTGTGTGCATTGTAGACTACAATAAGCACATGGGTGGTGTCGATAGAGTAGATCAGAGGTTGGAACCTTACACTGCTGTTCGTAAGGCTTACATTTGGTATAAGAAGTTGGCCATCCATCTCTTCAATTTAGCAACTTTTAATGATTTTGTTGTGTTCAAGGAGTGTTCTCCTGCATCAAAGATGACTTTTGTTCAGTTTCAGGAGTCTGTGATAGGCAGCCTTGTTGTAGTGGAACAGGCAAGTGTTCCTAGAGTTGGAGTGGTGGAGGATGTGGCTAGATTGAAAGATCGCCACTTTCCTGATTTAATTCCTCCCATGCCCAAAAAAACCATCCCTGTAAGAGATGTAGAGTCTGCTTGCGAAGAGGTATGCGGAAGGAGAGTCGTATGCACTGTGCCGATTGTCCTTCTAATCCTGGGCTGTGTGTGCCCACATGTTTCAGATTGTATCACACTCAAAAGAGTTTTTGGGAGCAACCATGAGTCTAATAGTGTACTGCCTGGTCTGTATGGTTTTATATAGTTGTTGTTCAGTTTCACGTTTGGCAATAGAATGATGTCTTTAGTTACTGCTGTTGTTTTTGTAGTTATAGTTTTGTATCTAGTTGCAATTGGTTTGTGTTTTCTTTCTTGTTAAAAAAAATTTAATGACGGTGTGCGTGGACTGGCGCTTTGCTGGCGGTGTGCGTGGATTGGTGCTTGGCTGGCGGTGTGCATGGACTGGCGCTTGGTTGGCGGTGTGCGTGGGCTGGCACTTGGCTGGCGGTGTGCGTGGATTGGCGCTTGGCTGGCGGTGTGCGTGGATTGGCGCTTGGCTGGCGGTGTGCATGGACTGGCTCTTGGCTGGCGGTGTGCGTGGGCTGGTGCTTGGCTGTCGGTGTGTGTGGGCTGGCGCTTGGCTGGCGGTGTGCATGGACTGGTGCTTGGCTGGCGGTGTGCGTGGATTTGCGCTTGGCTGGCGGTGTGCATGGACTGGCGCTTGGCTGGCGGTGTGCGTGGGCTGGCGCTTGGCTGCGTGTGTGTGGGCTGGCGCTTAGCTGGCGGTGTGCGTGGGCTGGCGCATGGCTGGCAGTGTGCATGGACTGGCACTTGGCTGGCGGTGTGCATGGGCTGGCGGTGTGCGTGGGCTGGGGCTTGGCTAGCAGTGTGCTTGGGCTGGCGCTTGGCTGGCAGTGTGGGTGGGATGGTGCTTGGCTGGCGGTGTGCGTGGGCTGGCATTTGGCTGGCAGTGTGTGAGTAGTGACTTGCTGCTGGTCATTACACACTCTGCTAGTCAAACGCCACTGCAGATACTATGTCAACCACCAACCGGTGTGATTGCTGTGTCAGTCATGTGGGCGTATGAAAGTGATGGGCCATTGAATGGCGCTGTCTGTTGATGTGAATGTTGTAATGTGCTGGGCCCGCGGCTGGCGGTGTGAATGGTCTTGTGTGTCACGTATGAAAGGTGTGTGAATGGCCTGTAAAGAGGTTGGTGCCTTGCCGTGGCTTTACAGCTCACGAGCTGTGAGTCATTGGTTCAGGTTTTTAACCTTTTAAATATTAACAGTGCATTTCCTTTTTGTGAAATCTCTTGTTAATAGAATTTTACGCTCTGAACCTTCACTCACCCTCGTGCCAAATCCAACCAGTATGTGTGAGTACTTAAGGAATTGTTCATTTTGAAGGAATATTTGTCTTTTCTGTCTCTCTCTGCCAGGGTGTACATTGTCTCCACATTGTCTGTGGATGTGAGTGTTGTAATGTGCTGGGGCCGCAGCTGGTGGTGTGAAAGTGTGTGTCAAGTATGAAAGGTGTGTGAATGGCCTGTAAAGAGGTTGGTGCCTTATCGTGGCTTTACAGCTCACGAGCTGTGAGTCATTGGTTCAGGTTTTAAACCTTTTAATTATTAACAGTGCATTTCCTTTTTGTGAAATCTCTTGTTAATAAAATATACATTTTGAACCTTTCACTCACCCTCGTGCCAAATCCAACCAGTATGTGTGTGTACTTGAGGAACAGGTGGATAGGCAGTCATATTTGTCTCATTTGTCTTTCTGTGCTAAGGTGTAGTCTGTCTCTAGGGAAAATTTACCAACTTTAGATATTTCTGTAAAGTAAAAAAAAAATGGGGAGTGCTGGGTGGTGTGCCTCTCATGGATCCCAACAAGTTTTTTTACTCACAATGCCATGCAAACCTCAAAATGTGACTATAGTCACACATTTTCCTTGCATTACTGTGTCATAATATTCTGTTGTCAGAAAAACCACAATTTTCCTACCACCCAGCATTGCACCCAGGTCTCCCGATAAAAATGGTACCTCACTCGCGTGGGTGGGTCAAGTACCCGCGACAGGCAAGGGCCCAAAACCTATTGAGGCGACATCAAAATTACCTATCACAAAACAACCTGGTTTTGCAAGGGGGTCCCACTGGGTTTTTGGCCCCGGGCTCGGCGGCCATCTAGGGAAACCTACCAAACCCACACATTTCTGAAAACTAGACACCCGGGGCAGTCCAGCGAAGTATGGCTTGCGTGGACCCCTGTAGGAGAGTAGGATCTGCTTCTTATGGTTACCCCCACTTTTTGCTGATGTTTCACTGTTTTTCGACCTTAGTCTGGCTAGGGCCCTGCTATCCAGGACCCCAGCCTAGCTGCTTCCTCTCTAAATTGATTCCTAGTACCTTAGGTACACCACAGATTGGATTCTGGGGTGCCCTTATAAGTCCCTAGTATATGGTATCCTATGTACCCAGGGCATAGGCACCCCTAGAGGCCTACCAGGGGCTGAAGCATGTATTATGCCACCCCTGGGCAGCCTTCCAAAATGACACCACAGGACTGCTACAGCAGCCTGAGTGAGGTGGTGCATGCACCCCTTACTGAGATATAGGTTCACTATATCTCACCCTATCACTGCACATATAAACCTATCAGTCACCCCTATGGCAGGCCTTATCAATCCTGAAGGCAGGGTGCTTGGTTTTGTGTGAGAGGGTGCCAATGCATGAGCAGAGCTCCTCTGCACCCTTCGAATCTCTCCTCCGGGTTGTCTGTGAGGCAGCCTGACCATATACTCTTAGTGCATTATAACTAAACGGTAAATGCTAACTTTGGAGTGGCTGCACGGAAACATGTTGTGTTTGGTGTCAAGCACCTTGAATCATACCCCACACCAGTAACTGGTGTGGGAGTATGATCCCACCCTTCTAGAGGGAGAGACATGACAGCACTGGTATACCCGGTACCAGCTAACAGAGCCCTGGCATCACAAAATGGATGCTGCAGCCACAGACACGAGTCTGGCCTCCTGCTGCCGACCGAAACTCCGGCAGGGGAGGCCTGGACAATAGGTTTCTGTCACAGGAGGTGTTACCACCTCCCAGACAGGCTTTAGTGTATTGGGGCTGGGTGGGTGCACTCTCAGAGTGCTTTGAAGTCCTGCACTACGGCACATTTGGTGTCCCTGTGCATAGCCCAGTTCAAACCGGCTGCAGGGGCTACCAGCCCCTGCTCTGGCGCGAAACTGGACAAAGGAAATGGGTGTAGCCACCCCTCTTTCCAAACCCTCCCATAGGTGGGTCCCCTGAGTTAGTCCAACCCCTTCCTTGGGTATAAGATAGGAACCCCTGGCAACAGGACTTTAGATATCCCTGGACGAAACTCTGAAACTGAATCCTGGCCCTTCGACGATCTGTTCAACGCCAGATGACTGAAGAATCTCCCTTGGAGTAAAGGAGTTACTCCCCTGCTTGGCAGGCACCAAAGACGCATCTGTCTGGTCTGCATCTCCAAAGCTCCTGCCGGACGCCGACAACTCTGCAACCCAGGAGTTGGGTTTCCGGACTTCCCAGAGGCTGCCACGAGGCCCCAGCAAAGCTGAGACCCGTAGCCCTCGTGGGTACGGTGAAACCGGAACCCCTGGACGCCGTGCACATTTGCAAGTGCATAAGCTTCTGGTCGATCCTAGAGGCTGTGCTTTGGGTTACTTATAGCCCCGACCCTGAGCAGTGAATCCACTGAAGATTGCTGGCCTGGCCACTCCCAGTGACTCGTGGGCTGCCATTTTGTGATTCCACTTGAGGTCCCTCTGCGATCCCTTGTCTGTCAACTTGTGGGTCCCTCAGAAGGACAACTCTACTTTCAATGGGCCTCCCTGATTGCTCCAGGCCTGCCGTGACTCTCCCTTGCTTGGGGAGTCCCTCGAACCTCGCTGGTCCGCACCAAAGCCTTTGTTCTCTTCCTGTGTGGGTTGCTGTTGCCAAGGCTTGTTGGGTCCAATCCGGACACCAACACCGCAGCAAGCAACATCCTCTGTGGGATAGCACGAATCCAGCTCCTGGTTGTCGTCGACGCCTCCTGGTCCTCGTGGCTGCAGAGACAATCTTCACCTCTTCGAACTTGAAGCACCCGACATCGGTGGGCATTCGACTATCGTGCCCCTGGTCACTGGCTAGTGACCCACTCTGTCCCCTCTGCTTTCAGGTGCTTCCCATCCTCGATCCAGGCTTGGATCTCTTCGGACACTTCGCATCTTCCCGGCAGCAGCACTTTCCAGCAAGCGGCCATTGAAAACGACGGCGCGACCCGACACCATTTGACACCTATGCACCCGGCTTCCCTGGGTGAGGTAACACGAGTACTCCGGGCTCCCGTGGGTGTTGGCCCTAGAACCCTCTAAGTCCAAAAGGGTTTGTTCCTAGTCCACTCCGAAGTGTCCCTAAACTTTAAAACTCTAACCGCGACTTTCCCCATAGACGCTAACGGAGCTCGCGGCTGTGTTCACACACTGCACACGCTCCCCGTGGGTCCCCTGTGTCACTACCTTGGGTGGTTCCTTGGGGTCCCAGCGATTCTACAGGCTTTAGGCCTTGTGTCTAGTCAAGTCGTGGTTCTTATACCACTTTCTTAATATATGGTTTGGTACGCCCTAGGGCTAATCATATATTGTGCTAATTTACTGTGATATTTGGAAGTGTAACATATGTGCTTTTGACCTCTAGCCTCATAAAGAGACTAGTAGGGTGTGTTTAGAAATAAATACATATATTTTATATATATACCTGGTGTGGTCTCCTTTCATTTAGCCATTCAAGAGATTATCGACTGGTAAAACAAACAGCTTTACACTATTTCAAGACTTAGCCTGAAGGCTGCTCTCCATAGCTACCACTAGGATAGCTTTCAATAAAGGTTGTCTTTAAACCTATCATCAATAAAGGTCGTTTGGACTGGTGCAAGGTGCCCACTATAACTAGTGGACAGCATATACCAGGCCAACTTCTCACATTGGTGTGCAGCGGTTGGATTCAAGCTTGCCTTTGTTTTACCAGATAATCTCAAGTGAGTGACTAACTGAAAACCACTAAAAGGTACCTGAGGTACATATAATTCAAGCTTAAAATTACAGTAAGTTCTACTGAATTTAGAGTTGTGTGTCAAGGGCTTAGCACACCCTTTCTACAACTCAAGAGAGTTTAGTAGGCCACACTAGAGCAGGTAGTGCATACACCACACCTCACTAGTGATGTCTTCAAGGCCAGGAGCCAGTGGGTACCTGCCAGAAGCCAATGGGCACCTGCCAGAAGCTTCCACCATCCAAGTATGACAACCTCCAATTCTTGGAATTGAGAGCATTGTGTAGTACTAGGAAATTGAAGACAGGAAAAACTGCAAACACCCAACGCCTCATAGAGGTACTGCTGTTGGATGATCTCAAAAAGACCTTAGGGTCTGATGGGGTAGGCAGAGAGGGTGGGGCAGCAGATGAGGAAAGGCCAAGGGGTGAAGATGCCCATGACCTGACCTCTGAAGCTGACCAAGAAGACGACAATGATCTTAACCTGGATGATCCAGCTCCCCCTGCAGATGAGGAGGATGGCCAAAATGGCCCCCTCTTTATCCCACCAGGGAGGGTTGAGAGTGTGCCTAGAAGGTCAAGATCTCCTTCTCAGGAGTCTAACTATTCTGACACCTCAGTAGGTACCTCTGTTTCCTCTCATAGGAGGGAGCCCTCTCATGAAAGGAAAGAGAGACTGCTCAAGTATGAAGAAGCTCAGCTTAGAATTAGAAGAGAGCAGTTGGCTTTAGGTAGGGAGTCCCTAGAGCTTCAGAAAACAAGAAGAACATTGGGACTAGAGTCCCATGGTGGCAGCAACTTCCCTAGTGGTAGGGAAAGGTCTCATGACCATAGAAACCTAAGCAAGATTGACATCCACAAATGGGTTACTGCACTGGAAAGGGCCTGTAAAGTTCAGAGGGTCCTCCAGGAGCAGTGGGCAGCAATCTTGTGGCTCTCCTTTGCAGACAAAGGTAGAGATAAGCTCCTCACTGTAAGAGAAGAGGATGCTGATGATTACCAAATCTTGAAAAGTGCACTGATTGAGGGGTTTGGCCTAACCACTGAACAGTATAGGATAAAGTTCAGAGAGACCCAAAAGGCACAGAATCAAGACTGGGTGGACTTTGTAGATTGTGCTACTAAGGTTCTGGAGGGCTGGTTACTTGGCAGTAAGGTGTGTGATTTCAAAGGATTGTACAACTTAATTATGAGGGAGCAGATCCTTAATAATTGTCAAAATCAGCTGTTGCACCAGTACCTGGTGGACTCTGATCTGACCTCTCCCCAAGAATTGGGAAAGAAGGCAGACAATGGGTCAGAACCAGGGTGAGGCAGAAGGTTCAGAACCAAGGTGGTGACCCAAAGAAGCAAGATTCTAAGAACTCTGACAAGGGTGGGGAAAAGGGTAAAGACCAGAAGTCTCTCTCAAGGTCCCCAAAATCTTCTTCTGGGGGAATCCCAATCTAACAAAAGTAAAGGCCAAAAGAAACCATGGTGTAAGATCTGTAAACAGAAAACACACTGGACCAGTGATTGCACCAAGTCCAAAGCCTCAAGTCCAGCCACCATTGCCCCTAAGGCAACTGTTCTCCCTAGTGCAGCTACAGTTGGTGGTACTCAGAATAAGGGTGTAGTAGGGCTAACCCTGTGTTCTGAGATGGGCTCTGGCCTAGTCAGAGTTCCAACTCAGGCTGTCCTGGTCTGTGATGGAGGCATGGACGTGTCCTCCTTTGTGAGTCCCAGTAACTTGGGCAAATACAGACAGCAGCCTTTGATAAATGGCAAAGAGGCTTTGGCATTCAGGGACACAGGAGCAAGTGTCACAATGGTGACAAAAGATCTTGTGGCTCCTGGGCAGATTATACTTGGTGAGATGTACCAAGTGACCAATGCTAGCAATGTCAGGACAGCCCATTCCATGGCAGTTGTTAATTTCTCCTGGGGAGGGGGGGGGGGGGGTAACTGGCCTCAAGAAAGTTGTGGTACGTGCAGACCTCCCTGTAGAATGCTTGCTTGGCAATGATCTAGAAACTTCAGCATTGGCAGAAGTGGAGCTCAGGACACATGCAGAAATGCTAGGGATCCCTGCACATGTATTTGCTGTGACCAGGTCACAGGCCAAAAAGGCTAACACTGAACAGGCCCTGGATTCTGGAAGAATGGACCAGGTGCCTCCCAAGAGGAGGAGCAGTAGGGTTAAGGCAGAGCCTTCCCCCCTGACTCAGAATACAGATCAGCATCCTGAGGGAGATGATCTTAGTCCTGAAGAAGGAACTGTCCCAGAGGAGCTTGAACCTGATCAGGTTGAGTTCTTGGGGACAGGGGCCCTTCCAGGGCAGATCTGAGCCAGGAGCAGCTGAGCTGCCCCTCTCTTGAAACCCTCAGAAAGCAAGCTGCTGATGAGGCTGCTGGGAATGCTAGTGGCACCCATAAAATATATTGGGATGATGGACTCCTGTATTCAGAGAGTAGAGACCCCAAGCCTGGTGCTTCCAGGAGGTTGGTAATACCTCTGAAATTTAGGGGCTACCTATTGGCACTAGCCCATGATATTCCTCTAGCAGGTCACCTGGGCCAAAACAAGACTTGGGACAGAATTGTTCCTCACTTTCATTGGCCCCACATGTCTGAAGACACCAAGGAGTTTTGTCGCTCCTGTGTCACCTGTCAAGCCAGTGGGAAGGCAGGTGGAACCACAAAGGCCCCCTGATACCACTACCTGTGGTGGGGGTTCCCTTTGAGAGGGTGGGGATTGATATAGTTGGTCCCATGGATCCTCAGACAGCCTCTGGGCACAGATTTATCCTGGTGGTGGTGGACCATGCCACTAGGTACCCAGAAGCAATTCCTCTTAGGACCACCACAGCACCTGTGGTGGCAAGGGCCCTCTTGGGAGTATTCTCAAGGGTGGGTTTTCCTAAGGAGGTAGTATCAGACAGGGGTGCCAACTTCATGTCTAGTTACTTGACTGCAATGTGGAAGGAGTGTGGAGTGAATTATAAGTTCACCACACCCTATCACCCACAATGCAATGGTTTAGTTGAAAGGTTCAACAAAACCTTAAAGGGCATGATCAAAGGTCTTCCAGAAAAGCTTAGGCGCAGATGGGACATCCTTTTGCCCTGCCTTTTATTTGCCTACAGGGAGGTGCCTCAAAAGGGGGTTGGTTACAGCCCTTTTGAACTTTTGTTTGGCCATCCTGTTAGGGGTCCTTTGTGTCTGGTGAAGGAGGGATGGGAGTTACCTCTCAAACCCCCTAAACACGACATAGTGGACTCTGTACTTGGTCTCAGCTCCAGGATGGCAGAGTAAATGAAAAAGGCAACTAAAAACCTTGAGGCTAGCCAGGAATTACAAAAGGCCTGGCATGACCAAAAGGCTGTGCTGACTGTGTACCAGCCAGGACAGAAGGTGTGGGTGTTGGAGCCTGTGGCCCCAGCAGCTCTCCAAGATAAGTGGAGTGGCCCCCATACCATTGTTGAACAGAAGGGAGAGGTTACCTACTTGGTAGACCTTGGAACTCCCAGGAGTCCCCATAGGGTACTTCATGTCAACAGACTGATACCATATGTCGACAGGGCAGACATGGGCTTGCTCATGGCTACTGGATGAGGGACAGGAGGAAGAGAGTGATCCACTTCCTGACCTGCTCTCTCAGAACCCTGATGATGGATCAGTAGATGGTGCAGCCTTGGCAGGCAGCCTCACTGTCCAGCAACAAACTGACTGCAGAAAAGTTCTCAGCCAGTTCAGGCATATGTTCTCCCTGACACCTAGTCAGACTACCTGGTGCACTCATGAAGTGGACACTGGGGACAGTCTGCCTGTCAAGAATAAAATCTACAGGCAGCCTGATCATGTCAGGGACTGTATAAGGACAGAGGTCCAAAAGATGTTGGATTTGGGAGTCATTGAACCCTCAGATAGCCCTTGGGCTAGTCCAGTAGTCCTTGTGCCTAAACCTCACACCAAAGAAGGCAAGAGAGAAATTAGGTTTTGTGTGGACTACAGGTGTCTCAATGCAGTCACTAGGACTGATGCCCATCCCATCCCAAGGGCAGATGAGCTTATAGATACTTTGGCCTCAGCCAAGTTTCTGAGCACATTTGACTTGACAGCTGGCTACTGGAAGATCAGACTAGCTGATGATGCAAAGCCCAAGACAGCATTTTCTACCCCTAGTGGGCATTATCAATTTGTGGTGATGCCCTTTGGCTTGAAAAATGCACCTGCCACTTTCCAAAGGTTGGTGAATACAGTCCTTACAGGCCTGGAAGACTATAGTGCAGCATATCTAGATGATATTGCTGTCTTTAGCTCCACCTGGGAGGATCACCTGGTCCACCTAAGGAATGTTTTAGAGGCCCTGCAAAATGCAGGCCTAACTATCAAGGCTACTAAGTGCCAGATAGGGCAGAGTAAGGTTGTGTACCTGGGCCACCTTGTGGGTGGAGGCCAGGTTCAACCATTGCAGAGCAAAATCCAGACCATAATGGACTGGGTTGCTCCCACTACCCAGACTCAGGTGAGAGCCTTCTTGGGCCTGACTGGGTACTATAGAAGATTTTTAAAAGGTTATGGATCCATAGTGACCCCATTGAATGACATTACCTCTAAGAGAATGCCCAAAAAGGTTCAGTGGACAGTTAGCTGTCAAAATGCATTTGATGACCTGAAGCAGGCCATGTGCACTGCTCCCATTCTGCAGAGTCCTGATTACTCCAAAACGTTCATTGTACAAACAGATGCATCTGAGTTGGGGGTAGGCGCTGTACTGTCACAGTTGAATGATGAAGGTCAGGATCAGCCAGTAGCTTTTATTAGCAGAAGGCTGACCCCCAGAGAGAAACGTTGGTCAGCCATAGAGAGGGAGGCCTTTGCTGTGGTTTGGGCTCTGAAGAAGTTGAGGCCATACTTGTTTGGCACTCACTTCCTTGTTCAGACAGACCATAAGCCCCTCTTATGGCTAAAACAGATGAAGGGTGAAAACCCCAAACTTTTGAGATGGTCCATTTCCCAACAGGGGATGGACTATACAGTGGAACATAGACCTGGGAGTAGCCATGCCAATGCAGATGGACTCTCCAGATATTTCCACTTAGAACATGAAGACTCAACTGGTCAAGGTTAGTTTAATGTCCCTGCGTTTGGGGGGGGGTTGTGTAGGAGAGTAGGATATGCTTCTTATGGTTACCCCCACTTTTTGCTGATGTTTCACTGTTTTTCGACCTTAGTCTGGCTGGGGCCCTGCTATCCAGGACCCCAGCCTAGCTGCTTCCTCTCTAAATTGATTCCTAGTACCTTAGGTACACCACAGATTGGATTCTGGGGTGCCCTTATAAGTCCCTAGCATATGGTATACTATGTACCCAGGGCATAGGCACCCCAGAGGCCTACCAGGGGCTGAAGCATGTATTATGCCACCCCTGGGCAGCCTTCCAAAATGACACCACAGGGCTGCTACAGCAGCCTGAGTGAGGTGGTGCATGCACCCCTTACTGAGGTATAGGTTCACTATATCTCACCCTATCACTGCACATATAAACCTATCAGTCACCCCTATGGCAGGCCTTATCAATCCTGAAGGCAGGGTGCTTGGTTTTGTGTGAGAGGGTGCCCATGCATGAGCAGAACCCCTCTGCACCCTTCGGAATGTCTCCTCCGGGGTTGTCTGTGAGGCAGCCTGACCATATACTCTTAAGTGCATTATAACTAAACGGTAAATGCTAACTTTGGAGTGGCTGCACGGAAACATGTCGTGTTTGGTGTTAAACACCTTGGAATCATACCCCCACACCAGTAACTGGTGTGGGAGTATGATCCCACCCTTCTAGAGGGAGAGACATGACAGCACCGGTATACCTGGTACCAGCTTACAGAGCCCTGGCATCACAAAATGGATGCTGCAGCCACAGACACGAGTCTGGCCTCCTGCTGCCGACAGAAACTCTGGCAGGGGAGGCCTGGACAATAGGTTTCCTGTCACAGGGAGGTGTTACCACCTCCCAGACAGGCTTTAGTGTATTGGGGCTGGGTGGGTGCACTCTCAGAGTGCTTTGAAGTCCTGCACTGGGGGCACATTTGGTGTCCCTGTGCATAGCCCAGTTCAAACCGGCTGCAGGGGCTGGACAAAGGAAATGGGTGTAGCCATCCCTCTTTCCAAACCCTCCCATAGGTGGGTCCCCTGAGTTAGTCCAAACCCTTCCTTGGGTATAAGATAGGAACCCCTGGCAACAGGACTTTAGATATCCCTGGACGAAATTCTGAAACTGAATCCTGGACCTTCGACGATCTGTTCAACGCCAGATGACTGAAGAATCTCCCTTGGAGTAAAGGAGTTACTCCCTGCTTGGCAGGCACCAAAGACGCATCTGTCCAGTCTGCATCTCCGAAGCTCCCGCCGGATGCCGACGACTCTGCGTGGATCCACAAATTTCCTCCCACCCAGCGTTCCCCCAGGTCTCCCGATACAAATGGTACCTCACTCACGTGGGTGGGTCAAGTATCCGCGACAGGCAAGGGCCCAAAACCTATTGAGGTGACATCAAAATTACCTATCACAAAACAACCTGGTTTTGCAAGGGGGTCCCATGAGTTTTTGGCCCCGGGCTCGGCGGCCATCTAGGGAAACCTACCAAACCCACAAATTTCTGAAAACTAGACACTTGGGGGAGTCCAGCGAGGTATGGCTTGCGTGGACCCACCCACGCGAGTGAGGTACCATTTTTCTCGGAAGACTTTGGGGAACGCGGGGTGGGTGGAATTTTGTGGATCCACGCAGATTCCAGAACTTTTCACCACAGAAATGTGAGGAAAATTTGTTTTTTTGACAAATGTTTAGGTTTGCAAGGGATTCTGGGTAACAGAACCTGGTGAAAGCCAGTCAAGTCACCCCATCCTGGATTCCCATGGGTGTTTAGTTTCCAAAATGTATAGGTTTGCTAGGTTTCCCTAGGTGCCGGCAGAGCTAGGGGTCAAAATCTACAGCTAGGCACTTTGCAAAAAAAGGGTCAGTTTTCACTGTAAAATTAAAGTGTGTCCACTTTGCGTTTTGAGACACTTCCTGTCGCGGGCACTAGGCCTGCCCACACAAGTGATGTACCATTTTTCTCAGAAGACTATGGGGAACGCGGGGTGGGTGGATTTTTGTGGATCCACGCAGATTCCAGAACTTTCCACCACACAAATGTGAGGAAAATTTGTTTTTTTGGACAAATTCTAAGGTTTGCAAGGGATTCTGGGTAACAGAACCTGGTGAGAGCCAGTCAAGTCACCCCATCCTGGATTCCCCTGGGTGTCTAGTTTTCAAAAATGTATAAGTTTGCTAGGTTTCCCTAGGTGCTGGCAGAGCTAGGGTTCAAAATCTACGGCTAGGCACGTTGCATAAAAAGGGTCCGTTTTCACTGTGAAAATGTGGTGTGTCCACGTTGCGTTTTGGGCCGTTTCCTGTCGGGGGCTATAGGCCTACCCACACAAGTGAGGTACCATTTTTCTCGGAAGACTTTGGGGAACGCGGGGTGGGTAGAATTTGGTGGATCCATGCAGATTCCAGTACTTTCCACCACAGAAATGTAAGGAAAATGTGTTTTTTTTGACAGATTTTTAGATTTGCAAGTGATTCTGGGTAATAGAACCTGGTGAGAGCCAGTCAAGTCACCCCATTCTGGATTCCCCTGGGTGTCTAGTTTTCAAAAATGTATAGGTTTACTAGGTTTCCTGTTGTAACCAAGCATGACACGGAGGCAGGTAACGTTGTAAGTCGGTTTATTCTTCTCAGCACATAGCGTCACAGCGTCCCTTGCGCCTCAGCCAGCAGGAACTGCCAAACTGACATGGTCGCGAGGAACACCGCATAACAGTAGAACATTGGCACAGAGAGATTCCACAGAGGCGCGCGACCTCAAACACCAGTGAAATCATAACATACCCCCCTTTCTTCTACACACAGGTAGAATCTAAAAATAAAGAACAATAGGCATAAAAGGAAAGGAAAGGAGCAGAGGGAACAAAAGCAGATGAGAAAGAAAGGTACATGGGGCGAGGGCGTTAAGCATTAATGCAACAATGGAAGAAGGACTAACCCACCAGGAAATCCTGCAAGTGGTGAGGAGGCCCCTTGACCCGTAAGGGTCTCTGACACCGTTGTGTAGCTTGAGAAAGGTGTAAATCTTGACTTTCATCACTGAGACTCTGGCAAACACCCAAGTTGTCACCACTAGGACCAGTCACTCTCATCTCTGCACAAGCATGGGAACTGTTCAATAATTAGTGATCATGCGCAAACATATAACCTGAACAAGAATCTCTACCCACAATAGTCCTGGGTGGTTTGTCTTGTGAGCAGTACTTGGCTACTCTGCGTAGATTCCACTTCTCCTCGTTAGTCAACACAACGTGCCACTGGTAAACCTCCTGAACTTGGAAAGGACCACGGAACTTACACAAACCCTTGATCCAATGACCAGATCTGACTTTGACCCAATCTCCAGCTTGAAGATTGGTGGAGGACTTCAACTGAGAATGGACGAGAGTGGGTGCAGAAATAGGTGTAGCTTCATCACCAGCACACACATACTTCCCTTCCAATAACTCTCTGACCCAAGAGGGCACTAACCTAGTAGAGGGTTTCCTTCCACGCATGGCAACAAAAAGAACTACACCTGTAGTAGAATTTTCAGTGGTGCAGTAAGCCCACACTAATTCGTTCAAGGTTTCGTCAACATCCAGGTTATTGGCGAGAGCAAGACCTATTGCTCCTTTAATCATACGGTTGGCTCTCTCCACAATACCATTGGATTGGGGATTATAAAGTGCAGTGAGAGAATGTTTAATCCCACAATTACATAAAAATTCACACATTTCACCAGAAGTCAACTGTGTGCCATTGTCTGTTATAAGAACCTTGGGATAGCCTTCTTCTTTAAAGATAGTGCGCAGCACTTTTATGGTGACTCTAGTAGTAATTTCAGGAAGCAGGTACACGATCAACCACCTAGAGTGAACATCCATGACAACCATTCCAAATCTCTTGTTAGGATGAACCCCTGGCATAGGTCCAATGAAGTCAAGGCAAATGCTATGCCAAACCACACCAGGATCATGGATGGAACTCGGGACAGACTGTGGCCCAACCTTCAACCTCTTCTCACACTCACTGCATTCACTGTACCTTTCAACCCAATCAACCACCTCACTATCCATTCCCGGCCACCAGAATTCACTCCTCAATCTTTTTTTGTAATAGTCTGCCCCAGGTGTCCTTCATGGGCTATGTCAAATAACCTCTTCCGAATGCCAAACGGAGTAACAATCTTATCACCCCGCATAACAATCTGGTCTGCAACAATGGATAATTCATTGATAACGGCATTAAAAGGTCTCACATTACAAGGCAAGGTGCTCTCTCTTCGCCCACCTTTGAGTATGAGGTTAAGAACACACTTAAGGACCTCATCTTGTAACATAGCATCCGCCCACTCTTCTTTGCTGACCACACCACAACTCCACTGAACCACATCTTAGACACTATAAATTTCCCCTTCCCTTGCACTCTTAGTCACACCAATTTTATCCACTTTCTCCCACTCCAAGGACAAACGCGACAAGCAGTCTGCTTGAACATTACGCCAACCAGAAATGAACTCAATCTGGAAGTTGTACTCTTGCAACCTGGAGGCTAGGCGAGCTAGTCTGGCTGACCCTTTCCCAGCCCCACCTGGTGACAAATTTTTCTGCAAGGGCTTGTGATCAGTACGAAGAAGAATCTTTCGCCCCCAAACATACGTTCTGAAATATTCGACACCCCAGGTGGCAGCTAAAGCTTCTTTTTCTATTACAGAATAATGACGTTCAATAGTTGTCAAGGTGCGTGAAGCAAACGCCACAGTTTTTTCTGAAGTACCATCATTCTGAGACAAGACAGCTCCAATACCAGTGTCACTGGTATCAACTGTGACAATGGTTTTTGCGTTAACATCAAAAGTAACCCTGGGCAAAGCACTACGCTACGCTCGCGTAGTTTGCGAAGTTTGCACTACTTCGCACTACGCAAATTGCACGTAGCACAGTGCAAACACGCGTAGCGCAGCGTAGCGTAGCGTAGCGTAGTGCAGCGGTCATTTTTTGCTTGCTCGCAGTCCTCAACGTCAAGTTGGCGACCACGAGCAAGCAAAATTACATCCCGGCGAGACTTTTTCCTGCTTCGCGATCAGCAACATCAAGTTGCCGATCGCGAGCGTGGAAAATAAACCTCCCGGCGAGATTCTCAACGCGGGACGCCAGGTTTCTCATTGCGAGTGGTCGTGGTATGCTCGCGACCGCTCGAGGTGAGAAACTACCAGTCCGCGTTGAGAAGCTGCCGCCGAGTAAAAATCTACTCGAGCGGCAGTAAAAGACAGCTCGCACTGTGCAAGATGCCGTTTTCAATGATTGCACAGTGCGGACAAGCATCCGGCACTGTGCAATCATCGCGAACAGCGCACTACGCAGTTCGCGTAGTGCTACGCGTAGCTCGCGTAGTGCACTTCGCGTAGCTTCGCGTAGCGCTACTTCGTGAACTACGCCCAGGGTTAATCAAAAGGAACAAGAATCCCTGCATTGCAGATTTCAAGCTTGATGTTTTCAAAACAAGTGTGCTGATCTGCTCCCCAAGTAAAGTTTACACCCTTCCTCATAAGTACCTTCAAAGGTTCTGTTTTACTTGCAAAGTTCCTCACAAACTTGGAGTAATACTCGATTAACCCAAGGAAGGAGCGCAACTGATCCCTGTTACTTGGAATGGGAGCCAACCTTATGGAAGCAAGCAAATCTCTTTTGGGTTTAACACCTTCAGAAGAAAGAGAGTGTCCCAAGTACTCCACCTCTGTGACAAGGAAAGCACATTTTTCTTTACGTAGTGTTAAACCAGACTCCAAAAGCCTTTCAAGAGCTTCCTTTAACGCTAAGTTGTGACTGCTCACACTATCACCAAATACCAGGATATCGTCCTGGAAGTAGATAATATTTTTCAGACCTTTAAACACTTCCGACACCATCCTCTGAAAAACACTAGCAGCCGAGGACAATCCAAAAGGCATCCTAGTAAATTGGAAGATACCTTCCATAGTAATGAAGGCTGTCAAGTGTTTAGAGGAGTCATGTAACCGTATTTAGTGATAAGCGTGACGAAGGTCAAATTTTGAGAAAAATGTAGCACCTTGCAACAATAAGATTAACTCGTTAATATTAGGCAGAGGAAAGGTATCAGGAATGATATTCTGATTTAAACTCCTCAAATCAACACAGAAACGTAAATTTCCGTCCGCCTTCTCCGTGATGCCAACAGGAGAAACCCAAGCAGAACACTCAACAGGTTCAATGACACCATTAGATAACATTTCATCCAACATCTTCTTGACTTCACCCCTCACCATAATGGGAACTTTCCTGAGCTTATGTTGAACAGGGATAGCTCCAGACTTTAGTTTTATTTTGTGAACATAACCTTTTAGATTTCCAAGCTGATCTCTGAACACTTCCTTACCTCCCTCCAAAATGTCCTCAACTGTGAGGTCATCCACCACCATCACCTGTTCCACACCATGGGGGTCAATGTTAATATGCGGTCATACTGGTGGTACCAACCCAAAATGGGAGGCCCCGAATCAGCCACATAAACTTTTCCCTTGACAGACCTATTTTTAAAAGAAATGTCTGCCAAAATATAACCCAGTATGTCTATCTGCTCTCCTTGATACCCACCTGGATTTATATCTTTGGGCAACAAATTCATATTGGGCCATTCTTGTTGATAAATTCTCTTAGGTACGATGGTGTACAACGACCCTGAATCTACCATGAGGTCAACTTTTTTGTTCGCAATGACAAACTCTGCCTTGGGCCTGTGTCTTCTCTTATCATCTAAATATGAAGTACTAGTAAGAAGAACATCTTCATTGTCTCCTACTTCATTTTGAGAAGGTTCAACACAAAGAATTCTGTCAGGCCTAGACAAGCACTCACTAAAGTGTGTCTCCTCAGACAACAATGCCACCTTCCCTTTGTTGACTTCTCTACACATTCTAGCAAAATGACCTTTACTGACACACTTTCTGCACTCTTTGCCAATGGCCCAGCAATTTTTAGAATCTTATGTGTGATAAGTGCTACCACAC
Organism: Calotriton arnoldi; assembly: GCA_963921515.1. Classification (NCBI taxonomy): domain Eukaryota; kingdom Metazoa; phylum Chordata; class Amphibia; order Caudata; family Salamandridae; genus Calotriton; species Calotriton arnoldi. The sequence goes on along the minus strand of CAWUFW010010313.1, from coordinate 552,609 downwards.
TTGCCACACATCTTATTACCAAATTTACTAGGATACAACCTGCTGCCAGAAGAGCTCTTTCCACCTTTAACACAAAATCTGGTGGACGCAGCCACCTCCCCTTCCCTCCACTACAGATGTTTCCCCTTCACCAGTAATGTTCAATTTCGAATCTCTTCAATGCATCTCCTTCATACAGAACTCTGACTCTTCCACTATCTTCGCTATATCAATGGCATCCTTTAGAGTAGGGTCTTTGGCAGCCCACAACCGTTCTTGTGTTTTCCTGCTTCTGCATTGCATGATCAGTTGATCCTGTATCACTTCCTCAGCCATGGGACCAAATCTACATTTGAGGGAGAGTTCCCGAAGTCTCGTAACAAAGTCATCAATCGATTCCCCAACTCTCTGTGGTTGAGTATAGAATTTGAACCTCCTCATAACAACATTAGTCTCCTTCGCAAACCTCTTCTCCAACCTTTTCCGTGCTTCTTGATAGATGTCCCCAATGGGTTGACCACGTTCATTAGTGACAACAGGAAGGTACTTGAAAATGTGTTGACCCTCTTTACCCAGACTGGTAAGTAAAATCGCCCTTTTCCTATTGGAGCTAAAATCTTGAGCATCCAACGCTTCCAAGTAGTTATCAAAGATGTCAATCCACTCATCCCATTCGATACTAGGACTACCTGGTTGAGTGAGAAAATGAGGAGGAGAAGAAACCGCTGTGACATCCAATGCTGTGACATCCATATTTCAATGCAGAATGTCAATAAAAAAATTTAAAAAATAGATAAATAAAGGAGTAATGTTTACACTTTAGCAGACCAAGTTTTGCAGGACTGTTTTCCCACATAAAATGAAAAATGTAGGATGGAAAACACAGGTAAGCTAGCAAAGGGGTCAGCACACAAAAATCGACTTCCCCTTTAATCACGCAAAACAGATATAATTGAAACTTGAGCTCATCTTGACTCAGTTACAAGAAAGTGCCACCGGTTCCTCCCAACAGACAAAGAAAGCCTGTCTCTTTAAGAAAAGAAAACTCCTCCCCCGTAGGCGTGTCTCATTCAGCTGCTCCGTAGATCAAGTACACACGTATTTCCCTCAGAACAACCGCTTCTCCTCACAAGCGGCAACGCGGCCAGTCAGAACAGCAACAGAACGAACGCTGAGGGCACTACAGCTCCAGACTCACCAGGTTTGCATGTGGACACCGCAAAACGTCCTCCATCCACCAGCTAAAACTTAAAGTTGTGCTCACTACCATTTGTCAGACACTAATGCGGCGCGTTGGGGGTCACTTCACACACCTTCTTAACCCTCAGCATAGTCACCTTTGTCACGGTGCCACACGCCTCTACACCTTTGAATGGTGCACTCCACTAACAGGTAGGCACTAATGCGGTGCGTTGGGGGTCGATTCACACACCTTCTTACCCCTCAGCATAGCCGCCTTTATCACAGTGCTTCACACCTCTACTATGATGAATGGTGCACTCCGCTATCGGGTAGGCACTAATACGGCACGTTGGGGGTCGATTCACACACTTTCTTACCCCTCAGCATAGCCACATTGTCCTCGGTACCCAGTCCACAACTCAGCAGTAGAGTAATCAGGCCACGGCACACGTAGATTCTCCGCTGCGCCCTATGTGCCTCGCTGACTGAAGCTCGTCACCAGAAACATGTAACCAAGCATGACACGAAGGCAGGTAACATTGTAAGTCGGTTTATTCTTCTCAGCACATAGCGTCGCAGCGTCCCTTGCGCCTCAGCCAGCAGGAACTGCCAAACTGACAAGGTCGCGAGGAACACCGCATAACAGTAGAACGTTGGCACAGAGAGAGTCCACAGAGGCGCGCAACCTCAAACACCGGTGAAATCATAACATTTCCCTAGGTGCCGGCAGAGCTAGGGTTCAAAATCTACAACTACGCACTTTGCAAAAAAAGGGTTTGTTTTCACTGTGAAAATGTGGTGTGTCCACGTTGCGTTTTGGGCCGTTTCCTGTCGCGGGCACTAGGCATACCCACAAAAGTGAGGTACCATTTTTCTCGGAAGACTTTGGGGGAAGCAGGGTGGGTGGAATTTTGTGGATCCACGCAGATTCCAGAACTTTCCACCACAGAAATGTGAGGAAAATGTGTTTTTTTTTACAAATGTTTATGTTTGCAAGGGATTCTGGGTAACAGAACCTGGTGAGAGCCAGTCAAATCCCCCCCTCCTGGATTTCCCTGGGTATCTAGTTTTCAAAAATGTTTAGGTTTGCTAGGTTTCCCTAGGTGCCGGCAGAGCTAGGGTTCAAAATCTAAAGATAGGCACTTTGCAAAAAAAGGGTCAGTTTTCACTGTAAAATTAAAGTGTGTCCACGTTGCATTTTGAGCTGTTTCCTGTCGCGGGCACTAGGTCTACCCACACAAGTGAGGTACTATTTTTCTCAGAAGACTTTGGGGAACGCGGGGTGGGTGGATTTTTGTGGATCCACGCAGATTCTAGAACTTTCCACCACAGAAATGTGAGCAAAATTTGGTTTTTTGGGCAAATTTTAAGGTTTGCAAGGGATTCTGGGTAACAGAACCTGGTGAGAGCCCGTCAAGTCACCCCATCCTGGATTCCCCTGGGTGTCTAGTTTTCAAAAATGTATAAGTTTGCTAGGTTTCCCTAGGTGCCGGCAGAGCTAGGGTTCAAAATCTACAGCTAGGCACTTTGCTTAAAAAGGGTCCGTTTTCACTGTGAAAATGTGGTGTGTCCACGTTCCGTTTTGGGCCGTTTCCTGTCGCGGGCAATAGGCCTACCCGCACAAGTGAGGTACCATTTTTCTCGGAAGACATTGGGGAACGCGGGGTGCGTGGAATTTGGTGGATCCATGCATATTCCAGTACTTTCCACCACAGAAATGTGAGGAAAATGTGTTTTTTTTGACAAATTTTTAGATTTGCAAGTGATTCTTGGTAATAGAACCTGGTGAGAGCCAGTCAAATCAACCCCTCCTGGATTTCCCTGGGTATCTAGTTTTCAAAAATGTATAGGTTTGCTAGGTTTCCCTAGGTGCCGGCAGAGCTAGGGTTCAAAATCTAAAGCTAGGTACTTTGCAAAAAAAGGGTCCGTTTTCACTGTGACAATGTGGTGTGTCCACGTTGCATTTTGGGCCGTTTCCTGTCGCGGGCACTAGGCCTACCCACACAAGTGAAGTACAATTTTTCTCGGAAGACTTTGGGAAACGTGGGGTGGGTGGAATTTTGTAGATCCACGCAGATTCCAAAACTTTCCACCACAGAAATGTGAGGAAAATGTGTTTTGTTTGACAACTTTTTAGGTTTGCAAGGGATTCTGGGTAATAGAAACTGGTGAGAGCCAGTCAAGTCACCCCATGCTGGATTCCCCTGGGTGTCTAGTTTTCAAAAATGTATAGGTTTGCTAGGTTTCCCTAGGTGCCGGCAGAGCTATGGTTCAAAATCTACAGCTACGCACTTTGCAAAAAAAGGGTCAGTTTCCACTGTGAAAATGTGGTGTGTCCACGTTGCGTTTTGGGCCGTTTCCTGTCGTGGGCACTAGGCCTACTCACACAAGTGAGGTACCATTTTTCTCGGAAGACTTTGGGGAATGCAGGGTGGGTGGAATTTTGTGGATCCACGCAGATTCCAGAACTTTCCACCACAGAAATTTGAGGAAAATGTGTTTTTTTTTACAACTTTTTAGGTTTGCAAGGGATTCTGGGTAACAGAACCTGGTGAGAGCCAGTCAAGTCACCCCATCCTGGATTCACTTGGGTGTCTAGTCTTCAAAAATGTATAGGTTTGCTAGGTTTCCCTTGATGCCGGCAGAGCTAGGGTTCAAAATCTAGAGCTAGGCACCTTGCAAAAAAAGGGTCCATTTTCACTGTGAAATTGTGGTGTGCCCATGTTGTGTTTTGGGCCATTTCCTGTCGCGGGCACTAGGCCTACCAACACGAGTGAGGTACCATTTTTCTCAGAAGACGTTGGGGAACACGGGGTGGGTGGAATTTTGTGGATCCACGCAGATTCCAGAACTTTTCACCACAGAAATGTGAGGACAATTTGTTTTTTGACAAATGTTTAGGTTTCAAGGGATTCTGGGTAACAGAACCTGGTGAGAGCCAGTCAAGTCACCCCATCCTGGATTCCCCTGGGTGTTTAGTTTTGAAAAATGTATAGGTTTGCTAGGTTTCCCTAGGTGCCGGCAGAGCTAGGGTTCAAAATCTACAGCTAGGCACTTTGCAAAAAAAGGGTCAGTTTTCACTGTAAAATTAAAGTGTGTCCACGTTGCATTTTGAGCCGTTTCCTGTCGCGGGCACTAGGCCTACCCACACAAGTGAGGTACCATTTTTCTCAGAAGACTTTGGGGAACGCGGGGTGGGTGGGTTTTTGTGGATCCACGCAGATTCTAGAACTTTCCACCACAGAAATGTGAGCAAAATTTGGGTTTTTTGGCAAATTTTAAGGTTTGCAAGGGATTCTGGGTAACAGAACCTGGTGAGAGCCAGTCAAGTCAACCCATCCTGGATTCCCCTGGGTGTCTAGTTTTCAAAAATGTATAAGTTTGCTAGGTTTCCCTAGGTGCCGGCAGAGCTAGGGTTCAAAACCTACAGCTAGGCACTTTGCATAAAAAGGGTCCGTTTTCACTGTGAAAATGTGGTGTGTCCATGTTGCGTTTTGGGCCGTTTATTGTCGCGGGCAATAGGCCTACCCACACAAGTGAGGTACCATTTTTCTTGGAAGACTTTGGGGAACGCGGGGTGGGTGGAATTTGGTGGATCCATGCAGATTCCAGTACATTCCACCACAGAAATGTGAGGAAAATGTGTTTTTTGGACAAATTTTTAGATTTGCAAGTGATTCTGGGTAATAGAACCTGGTGAGAGCCAGTCAAATCACCCCCTCCTGTATTTCCCTGGGTATCTAGTTTTCAAAAATGTATAGGTTTGCTAGGTTTCCCTAGGTGCCGGCAGAGCTAGGGTTCAAAATCTAAAGCTAGGCACTTTGCAAAAAAAGGGTCCGTTTTCACTGTGACAATGTGGTGTGTCCACGTTGTGTTTTTGGCCGTTTCCTGTTGCGGGCACAAGGCCTACCCACACAAATGAGGTACCATTTTTCTCGGAAGACTTTGGGGAACGCGGGGTGGGTGGAATTTTGTGGATCCACACAGATTCCAGAACTTTCCACCACAGAAATGTGAGGAAAATGTGTTTTTTTGACAACTTTTTAGGTTTGCAAGGGATTCTGGGTAATAGAACCTGGTGAGAGCCAGTCAAAACACCCCCTCCTGGATTCCCCTGGGTATCTAGTTTTCAAAAATGTATAGGTTTACTAGGTTTCCCTAGGTGCCGGCAGAGCTAGGGTTCAAAATCTAAAGCTAGGCACTTTGCAAAAAAAGGGTCCGTTTTCACTGTGACAATGTGGTGTGTCCACGTTGCATTTTGGGCCGTTTCCTGTCGCGGGCACTAGGCCTACCCACACGAGTGAGGTACCATTTATCTCAGAAGACGTTGGGGAACGCGGGGTGGGTGGAATTTTGTGGATCCACGCAGATTCCAGAACTTTTCACCACAGAAATGTGAGGATAATTTGTTTTTTTGACAAATGTTTAGGTTTGCAAGGGATTCTGGGTAACAGAACCTGGTGAGAGCCAGTCAAGTCACCCCATCCTGGATTCCCCTGGGTGTTTAGTTTTCAAAAATGTATAGGTTTGCTAGGTTTCCCTAGGTGCCGGCAGAGCTAGGGTTCAAAATCTACAGCTAGGCACTTTGCAAAAAAAGGGTCAGTTTTCACTGTAAAATTAAAGTGTGTCCACGTTGCATTTTGAGCCGTTTCCTGTCGCGGGCACTAGGCCTACCCACACAAGTGAGGTACCATTTTTCTCAGAAGACTTTGGGGAACGCGGGGTGGGTGGATTTTTGTGGATTCACGCAGATTCTAGAACTTTCCACCACAGAAATGTGAGCAAAATTTAGTTTTTTGGGCAAATTTTAAGGTTTGCAAGGGATTCTGGGTAACAGAACCTGGTGAGAGCCCATCAAGTCACCCCATCCTAGATTCCTCTGGGTGTCTAGTTTTCAAAAATGTATAAGTTTGCTAGGTTTCCCTAGGTGCCGGCAGAGCTAGCGTTCAAAATCTACAGCTAGGCACTTTGCATAAAAAGGGTCCGTTTTCACTGTGAAAATGTGGTGTGTCCACGTTCCGTTTTGGGCCGTTTCCTGTCGCGGGCAATACACACAAGATAATGGACGGAATGCTGCACATTGGCAAACATTCACCCCCAGTCACAGATCTGGGTTTAATCCATCGTTATTTTGCTTCACCACGCCATCCCAGTTCAGACATGGCCATATGCAAATCAGTCTTGACCCTGTGCCTCATGGGAACAGTCCAGACCGAACTGCCAAGCCATGTCTTCCCTGGACCGGAATCAAGCATCCTAGGACCGGTTTCAGGCTTTCAGCCTTCATCAGCCAGGATAGCTTGACTCCAGTGGCGTAGTGAGCACGGGACCCACGTCTGGGCATACCCTTCCCACTTAGTGCGAAATGCAAAACACACAAGATGATGGACGGAATGCTGCACATTGGCAAACATTCACCCCCAGTCACAGATCTGGGTTTAATCCATCGTTATTTTGCTTCACCACGCCACCCCAGTTCAGACAGGGCCATATGCAAATCAGTCTTGACCCTGTGCCTCATGGGAACAGTCCAGACCGAACTGCCAAGCCATGTCTTCCCTGGACCGGAATCAAGCATCCTAGGACCGGTCTCAGGCTTTCAGCCTTCATCAGCCAGGATAGCTTGACTCCAGTGGTGTAGTGAGCACGGGACCCACGTCTGGGCATACCATTCCCACTTAGGGCGAAATGCAAAACACACAAGATGATGGACGGAATGCTGCACATTGGCAAACATTCACCCCCAGTCACAGATCTGGGTTTAATCCATCGTTATTTTGCTTCACCACGCCACCCCAGTTCAGACATGGCCATATGCAAATCAGTCTTGACCCTGTGCCTCATGGGAACAGTCCAGACCGAACTGCCAAGCCATGTCTTCCCTGGACCGGAATCAAGCATCCTAGGACCGGTTTCAGGCTTTCAGCCTTCATCAGCCAGGATAGCTTGACTCCAGTGGCGTAGTGAGCACGGGACCCACGTCTGGGCATACCCTTCCCACTTAGGGCGAAATGCAAAACACACAAGATGATGGACGGAATGCTGCACATTGGCAAACATTCACCCCCAGTCACAGATCTGGGTTTAATCCATCGTTATTTTGCTTCACCACGCCACCCCAGTTCAGACATGGCCATATGCAAATCAGTCTTGACCCTGTGCCTCATGGGAACAGTCCAGACCGAACTGCCAAGCCATGTCTTCCCTGGACTGGAATCAAGCATCCTAGGACCGGTCTCAGGCTTTCAGCCTTCATCAGCCAGGATAGCTTGACTCCAGTGGTGTAGTGAGCACGGGACCCACGTCTGGGCATACCATTCCCACTTAGGGCGAAATGCAAAACACACAAGATGATGGACGGAATGCTGCACATTGGCAAACATTCACCCCCAGTCACAGATCTGGGTTTAATCCATCGTTATTTTGCTTCACCACGCCACCCCAGTTCAGACATGGCCATATGCAAATCAGTCTTGACCCTGTGCCTCATGGGAACAGTCCAGACCGAACTGCCAAGCCATGTCTTCCTGGACCGGAATCAAGCATCCTAGGACCGGTTTCAGGCTTTCAGCCTTCATCAGCCAGGATAGCTTGACTCCAGTGGCGTAGTGAGCACGGGACCCACGTCTGGGCATACCCTTCCCACTTAGGGCGAAATGCAAAACACACAAGATGATAGACGGAATGCTGCACATTGGCAAACATTCACCCCCAGTCACAGATCTGGGTTTAATCCATCGTTATTTTGCTTCACCACGCCACCCCAGTTCAGACATGGCCATATGCAAATCAGTCTTGACCCTGTGCCTCATGGGAACAGTCCAGACCGAACTGCCAAGCCATGTCTTCCCTGGACCGGAATCAAGCATCCTAGGACCGGTTTCAGGCTTTCAGCCTTCATCAGCCAGGATAGCTTGACTCCAGTGGCGTAGTGAGCACGGGACCCACGTCTGGGCATACCCTTCCCACTTAGGGCGAAATGCAAACACACAAGATGATGGACGGAATGCTGCACATTGGCAAACATTCACCCCCAGTCACAGATCTGGGTTTAATCCATCGTTATTTTGCTTCACCACGCCACCCCAGTTCAGACATGGCCATATGCAAATCAGTCTTGACCCTGTGCCTCATGGGAACAGTCCAGACCGAACTGCCAAGCCATGTCTTCCCTGGACCGGAATCAAGCATCCTAGGACCGGTTTCAGGCTTTCAGCCTTCATCAGCCAGGATAGCTTGACTCCAGTGGCGTAGTGAGCACGGGACCCACGTCTGGGCATACCCTTCCCACTTAGGGCAAAATGCAAAACACACAAGATGATGGACGGAATGCTGCACATTGGCAAACATTCACCCCCAGTCACAGATCTGGGTTTAATCCATCGTTATTTTGCTTCACCACGCCACCCCAGTTCAGACATGGCCATATGCAAATCAGTCTTGACCCTGTGCCTCATGGGAACAGTCCAGACCGAACTGCCAAGCCATGTCTTCCCTGGACCGGAATCAAGCATCCTAGGACCGGTTTCAGGCTTTCAGCCTTCATCAGCCAGGATAGCTTGACTCCAGTGGCGTAGTGAGCACGGGACCCACGTCTGGGCATACCCTTCCCACTTAGGCGAAATGCAAAACACACAAGATGATGGACGGAATGCTGCACATTGGCAAACATTCACCCCCAGTCACAGATCTGGGTTTAATCCATCGTTATTTTGCTTCACCACGCCACCCCAGTTCAGACATGGCCATATGCAAATCAGTCTTGACCCTGTGCCTCATGGGAACAGTCCAGACCGAACTGCCAAGCCATGTCTTCCCTGGACCGAATCAAGCATCCTAGGACCGGTTTCAGGCTTTCAGCCTTCATCAGCCAGGATAGCTTGACTCCAGTGGCGTAGTGAGCACGGGACCCACGTCTGGGCATACCCTTCCCACTTAGGGCGAAATGCAAAACACACAAGATGATGGACGGAATGCTGCACATTGGCAAACATTCACCCCCAGTCACAGATCTGGGTTTAATCCATCGTTATTTTGCTTCACCACGCCACCCCAGTTCAGACATGGCCATATGCAAATCAGTCTTGACCCTGTGCCTCATGGGAACAGTCCAGACCGAACTGCCAAGCCATGTCTTCCCTGGACCGGAATCAAGCATCCTAGGACCGGTTTCAGGCTTTCAGCCTTCATCAGCCAGGATAGCTTGACTCCAGTGGCGTAGTGAGCACGGGACCCACGTCTGGGCATACCCTTCCCACTTAGGGCGAAATGCAAAACACAACGGGCAATAGGCCTACCCGCAAAAGTGAGGTACCATTTTTCTCGGAAGACATTGGGGAACGCGGGGTGGGTGGAATTTGGTGGATCCATGCATATTCCAGTACTTTCCACCACAGAAATGTGAGGAAAATGTGTTGTTTTTGACAAATGTTTAGGTTTGCAAGGGAATCTGGGTAACAGAACCTGGTGAGAGCCAGTCAAGTCACCCCATCCTGGATTCCCCTGGGTGTCTAGTTTTCAAAAATGTATAGGTTTGCTAGGTTTCCCTAGGTGCCAGTAGAGCTAGGGTTCAAAATCTACAGCTAGGCACTTTGCAAAAAAAGGGTCAGTTTTCACTGTAAAATTAAAGTGTGTCCACGTTGCGTTTTGAGCCGTTTCCTGTCGCGGGCACTAGGCCTACCCACACAAGTGAGGTACCATTTTTATCGGGAGACTTAGGGTAACACAGAATTGTAGAGCAACTGTTATTACCTATTGACTTTCGATGCATTTCTGCCTTCCAAATGAAAGAAAATGTGTAAAAAAGAAGTCATTTTGAAAAATGACCTATAATTCTCATGCTAGTATGGGTACTCACATTTTCGGAAATGTGCAAATATCTACTGTTTCTAAACTCTATATTTTGTTCCAATTTCAGAAATACATAGGTGTCTTTCATACCGATTTTTCCATGTATATATTTTCCCAAATGAATTGCTATATACCAGGTACATAATAAAAAACCATTGCAAGACGCTGCTCAGTTATTGGCTCTGGGTTCTGTCGGGTTCTTGGTGAACCTACAAGTCCTATATATCCCCACAACCAGAAAGGTCCAGCGGATGTAACAGTATATTGATTTCAAACAGCTGTCACAATTAGAAGAAGTTACAGGTAAAAACGTTGGCACAAATGGCTGTTTTTTCAACTAATTTTCAATTTTTCCTATATTCAACTGTTAGTTTCTATAAAGAAACCTTGAAGTATCTGCACAAATGAACCCTTGCTGAATTCAGAATTTTGTCTACTTTTCTAAAATGTATAGCTTTCCAGGATCCATTATTGCTTTCATACCCATTTCTACCATTAACTGGAAGAAGGTTGAAAGCACAAAAAATAGCAAAAATATGCTATATCCCAGTAAAATGCCAAAACTGTGTGAAAAATGTTGGTTTTCTGACAAAAGTCTGTCAGTTCCTAAAATCTGGGAACATGGTGATTTCAGCCCCACAAACCCTTTGTTGATACCATTTGCAGGGAACAAACCAGATGCTTTCAGTTACAGCAATTTTTTCCCATTTTTCAGAAAACCCCCAAAATTTTGCTGTATTTTGGCTAATTTCTGGGTCCCCTCCAGGGGAATCCACAAACCCTGGATACCTTTAGAATCCCCATGATGTTGGAAGAAAAGGATGCAAATTTGGCGCGGATACCTTATGTGGTCAAAAAGTTACAGGGGCCAAAGCGCGAACTACCCCAAATAGCCCAAAAACGGCTTAGCACAGGGGGGGAAAGGCCTAGCAGCGAAGGGGTTAAGGAGGTGACCTCACTTACTGACATTTTGTTACAAATCTGCTGTGTGGTTTCCTTATAAGTTAGATGTGGTATGTTCTCCAAACAATGAGTGAGCAGAGAGAAAGAGGGGGAGGGGCGGAGGGGTTTGCCACACGATCGGCAAGTTCTTTGGAAGTTATGAAGCTGGCGTTCTTTTACTTTTTACTTGATGGGTAGAAACTGGATTTAACAAACAGCCAAGCTTCATAACTATTTTATTTACAGAAGCTGCACCCGGCTCTTACAGTAATTTGCAAGCATTTCAAATTTAGCAGTAGATAAACTGACTGGGGTGGGGGAGAGGGGAGGCGGGATGAACGTGGGGGAGGATGGGTGAAGCACAAACACGGCGCCGGCCCAAAGAAAACAAAAGAGTTTGCTGCCATGAAGAAAGATTAAACGCGAGCGAAAACGTTTCTTTTTTAAAGCCTGCACAAAGTTAAAAAAAACACGAACACATCACTATGATGCACAAGCAGAGGCCAAAAAACAAATTGTGTCATAGTAGTAGACTTCACAAAGTAGAAATAGTACCTCGATCACTACGCTTACAGGGTAGGGACACTAATTAAGCTTAATTAATCTGTAATTGAGCGGTGCTCCACATAAGCCACAGGAAGTGACATGTCGTGACTTCTGCCAAATTAGAAGGCAGCAAAGGAGACTGATTATGCTATTGACCAATGGTAAGTGTGGGCGGGCTAAAAGCCCCTTCTGACTTTTTTTTTAACACAGCAGATCGTCGCCATAGCGACAGCGCTTGCGCGCTGCCTACAGGTTCGACCTTAAAAAGAAGTGGGGTGACTAACCCTGTTAGGTAGTATGCAAGTGACATCTAGGTGCGTAACAACACAGTGCGTGACATCACGGTGCGTGGCATCGCATGTGGCATCACAGGAAGTGGCATCACAACCCATGACCTCACAGGAAGTGACATCAGATCTTAAGACCTCAAATATGTTTAGCAGGTCTCTCATGAGTACATTTGAGCACATTACAATATTTAACAAATGAGATTTTGCAATGGGGTTGTGCCAAAATATTGTCACAATCCCGACACAAAATCTGGGCCTCAAATTATATATTTATTTTTTTAAACCCTGCCACAAAGAAATTGGCAACAAGGAGAAACGTGGCAGTAAATCTGTTCTGCTTAATTGGTTGCAATGTCTGTATTTTTATCTTTATGGGGTTAAGGCACCTGCTGCAGAGATCTTTGTATGCCAGCTAATTTTCAGGGAATAGTAATAATGGTAAGATAACTCTGAGGGATGACATATTTGCTGGGGAGATCTGTGTTTGCCTAGTTATAGTTTTGAATCAAAGTAACATAGAGGGTAATATAGGATAGGTAGGATATATTAATATCACATGCAGAGCACATTATGTAACACACAGATGACAAATTTTTATTTTATGTAAATGGGTTATTGGGTTACTGCTTTTAAGATAGAGATCCTTTTGTTACTTGCAGCTAATAACTTGTAATACTTCTAATACAGCCCAGTGAGGTATGAAGGGCATGGTGCTCCTACACCTTGTAACCCTCACTATCTTCATCATCATCTTCAAAACTTTATTTTCAATCACTTAGATCTTATAAAGTACATCTCACAAGATTACACATATAAGCATAAAAACAATTTTGAATAAAAATAGAAATTATAAAATCACAGGGCTGCCCTCCAACAAGGAGAACAATCGTCAACATGGTATGACAGCACTGAGTAAGGCATATTGCCCTATCTAATCATTTAGTAACATCTCAAAAGAAAGTGCTCCCTTAGATTCCCAACGGTTCCTTAATCAGCGTACATACCATTTGCTTTAAATAAGCAGCTAAATAAGGGTTGGTAGCCCCGACCAAGTGTGAACATTTAATAAATGAGTAAGCCTATGCACGTACAAATATACATCCTTACATTTCTGTTTTGTATAAACAGAGCTAACAGTAAAAACAACAAGCATTGGCATAGCCAATAGGTCTCGCCTTTGGGATCTTATAAGTGTTTAGTTATCCAGCACAATATCCTTGGTGCAACAACATCAAGTGTTGCATGGCTAAACACTTATAAGGTCCCAAAGGCGAGACCTACTGGCTATGCCAATGCTTGTTGCCCTTGTTTTTTACCTTAGGATTCGTTCCCTTTTCTCTCTTGAGCTCTACCCTTCCAATCATTTCCTTAGTCCGTACTTATTAGATATCGCAGATCACCATGCACCCATAGTTTTTCCTGCACATACTCATTTTTGACATGCATGATTATCTGATGCCGTTTTATTTTGCTTTCGCCTGAAAAAGTTAAATCTATCAATTGCAATGCAAACAGTCTTTCTTCCTTTCTTGCCACTTTAATAAGGATTCTCCAGGTGTAGTAAGGAATGGTTTTGGAGGCATAATGTGAGAGTTGTGTAGCACACAGGTGTGGAATTAAATGCACTGTCAATTAGCAATATTTGTTCCTTTTGTGTAAATTATAGCACCTTAAAGTTCTTAACAACAAGTGAGGTGGAAAGAGATTTATTCCTAATAAAGTTACAACCAGTTCAATTTAACTTCCTACCAAGAAATTCTCCCCTTAGACAATTCAGTACCATGTACCGTCGTTGGTAAGCAATCTGGTACAAACACGTATGCCTCAGCTTATCATACAATGAGAGTATACGCTCCGCTCTCAGAACATAATTCCCTGGTTCAGCTTAGAACTCTAACACCCACAGCACCTGGGTGCCATGTCATACTATTTCCTCACCAGCGACACTTGATTCCTGTCAGCACAACAATAGGGATGAAACAGCATACTCTCAGCACAAACAAAATATGTTAAGTGTCGTCATACAACGTAAACGTTAAGCAAGAGTTTTTCCTTGCAGGGTACAACAACTCACACCCGATGTCAGCTGAATCAATCGTGTCCATTGGTGATGCTTTGAGAACCACTTCTCCTCCAAATACAGCCTCAAGCACATGAGTACAGGATTTGTTCAGTATTTGTACTGAGAAAATCACCACCTGTCCAACCCTCACTTTTATTGCTCTCAAGATCCTCAAAGTAGCAAGCAGTCCCTACTGTGCTGCATCCAACTTTGTAGTTCCCCTCGTGAGCGGCAGCTCCTCTGCACTCACTGGATCTCCATCCCTTAGCATCGGTCTGCAGGGCTGAACCTAGTCACCAAATATTGTGGCGTCCCTAATGAGAGGAGTCACACTCGCAAGTAAGTTGAGACACAGCACCTGGCTAGTAACAAGGCACAACATACGGTACAGTAACAAATTCACTAAAGCAAGTTTTATTAAGCTTAATTGTTCACACAGGGATGGTATTTTAAGCTGTTTTTGTTTCCAATTAAGAAAACCATTTCACCCAAGAAATCGAAACCACTAATTTATTGCCATGAACAGAGCATCTCTCCGAATGTTGGAGTCTGCCGCGGGTTTAAAAGTGGGAGGCACACAAAGCGTTTCCCTTGCGGGAGCGAGCAAACATATGTTGCCAAAGCTCGCTCCCGCAAGGGAATCGCCAGACGTGCACGCGTTGCCATTGAAGGCAATGCAACGCGTGCACGTTTTTGACCGCAAAGCTGTGCCGATGGCTAAAGGTCTTTTTCCTATGTAGCGCATGCGCGCTGCGTAGGCGAGACCTAAAAAGGAGGGATCAATTGACATTTAAGAACATAAAAACAAAAAAGCAAAATCCAGATTCAATATAATCACTAGGTAAAGTGGCATAAACCATCACATAATATTGAATGAGTGGAAAAAAAACACGGCCACTGGCCACATGTCAACAATATAAAAAAAAACCCTGACCACAGAATACACTTCGAACGCCTAATCCAAAGTGCCATCAAAATGTTGCCATACCAAACACCACAATTCTCCTTGTGTCGGTGTTCAGGATTCTAAATGCTTCAAGATGGTGTCTGGTACCAATGCACGTACATAAAGGGACAATGCATTTTGACCTCACATTTTTGTAACAGGGACAAAAGAATAATAAATGTGCCAAAGATTCGGGTCCCCGGCACTGGACACTAGTCATCAAGAGGGACTTGAGATAGTCATTTAATGCAGAACATTTTGGTAGGAAGTGTCCTGTACCTAATTGAAGATAGCTGGGACAATTTCGTCAACAGTTTTTTCATATTGGGGACAAGGTTTAAAATCTATGAACCCTAAAGTGAGTGATCCCATGCATTTAGTCACACTTTCCACCAAAATAGATTCTCAGTAGATTTCTTTGCACCTACCTCTAACTATCAAACACAACTTCTCTGGGGTGGTCCAGTACAGTTCCAACACTATTTTCCTCAAGAGTGCCCTTCGGGAGCACAGCCAAGGAATTTCGCTAACACATGGTGACCTGATTAGATCCATGAGGCCCACATGGTAGGGGGCAAGTGCTTCTGTAGTCCACACCCGAAGGGAGAGGATGCGGTGCAGCGGCCAGAACTGCCTACTCAGGATTTGGGAATCCAGGTTTGAATCTCTGAGTCAGCTCAACAGCCTGTGATTCTGGACAAATCACTTAATCTCCCCATGCCCATGGAAAGCGCCTGGATACCCTCACGGGTGACAAGCTGTGCTATCTGCATCTACAAGTTATAATTATGCCAGAATATTAAAAGCCTGCACCCTACTTTATATAAGATCTTCCTTTGGGTCAGAACCCAAAAAACTGGGGTTAAAGAAGTACTCACCGGGAGATTGAGTACAGATCTTATAAATTGCCGCTCAGTCACAGATAGACTATCAATTTTCCAACATCCCCACAATTCTGCTCCATACATAACTGGTCCCAGAGCCTTGGAATTATAAATTTCGAGTGCTGCGGCCACTTTTTTTGACATTGTCCTTCTGTCGATCTTTGTTGTGTGTGAGGTCTGTTGAATGAGTGACAAGTGTGCATTCTCAAGGTGAGAAGCCCAACTCAGATTTTTGGGTGAGCCTTAAGACTAGATAGTCAAAGGTAGAGAACAAATCTATAGGGCTCGCCCCAACAAGCTTACATCTCTTAGGTGGCTTCAGAACACTGTTGGAGAAAGCCACATACTTTGCCTTAGAGCCGTTTAGCTCCAGTCCCCACACACAACTAAAGGAATTAAAGTGGTTCAGTAACTCTTGGAGCCGTGGGAGACTTCGATAGCAATAAGGTACCGTCAATCGAAGAGAAGGGCCTAAGCAATCTTTGGAATAGAATGTCCTTGCATATAAAAAGTCAGGTAAACTTTCCTTGCTTTCACAAACATTTAAAAACCTGATTATTTTCACTTTCCTTATATACCCCTATTGTTAATTTATGAAGGTATTAGGCTGGACGTAGGAATATGCTAGCACCAAGATGCAATCACATGCTTTAGAAAATTCTAAATCAAATCAAAACAAATGTTTGACAATGTTCAGCATTGCATCCATCATCTTTTTGTGTTGCTATAGTCGCACTAAGTGGGAAGGGTATGCCCAGACGTGGGTCCTTTGTTCGCTATGCCACTGGATTCAAGCTAGCCTGGCTGATAAGGGGTGATACCCCGAAACTGGTTTTAGGATGCTTGTTTTCCCATCCAGGGAGGACCTGGCATGCTGTTCGGGCTGGTCTGTTCCCATGGGGAGCAGGGTCAAGACTGATTCGCATATGGCTGGGTCCAAACTGGGGTGGCATGGTGAGCAAAGAAGCAATGGATTTAACCCAGATCTATGACTGGGGGTGAATGTTTGACAATGTCCAGCTTTCCATCCATCAGCTTTTTGTGTTACTATAGTCACCCTAAGTGGGAAGGGTATCCGCAGACGAGGGTCCCGTGCTCACTATGCCACTGGATTCAAGCTAGCCTGGCTAATGAGGGGTGATATCCCGAAACCGGTCCCAGGATGCTTGTTTTCTGGTCCAGGGTGGACCGAGCCATATGCAAATCAGTCATGACCCTGCTCCACATGGGAACATTCCAGCCTGAACTGCCAGGCCATTCTGTGTGCATTTCAGGTTGTGCATGCATACAGCTTGTTCCACCTCCACTTCCAAGGATCATGCTGAAGATGAATGCGCTGTTGCTGCTCAACAAGGAGGGTGAGGTCTGTTCAGAGGCAAGACACAAAGGCCAGGGGGAGAGATTTCCTCGATTGGTCACATAGTCGCTTTAAAGGAGATGCTATTACCTTGTTCACTAGGCTGCATTACAGCCTGGGTGGAGAAGATGCACAGGCTGCCTGTACCCATCTGAGCGCCGAACTACACCACTCAGACCAATCACAACACAGCACTGCAGCATTGTGATTGGCTCGCCTGTGTGCTTCTGGGACTTCAGCAACGACGGAGGAGAGATGAAAGCGGCTGCGAGGAGGTAAGTGGTTTTCTGTTTTTTAATATTTTGTTCCCACCCCCTGCCAGCCGCTACTGCTCAGCACTCTGTAGAAAGCTGGCCTGAACGGCCATCTATTTAAACTGGAGGTTTGGTGGGGACGGCGGGAATCCCCTCTTCCATTTGAAGGCAGGACTGGCTATGTATGACTGAAAAGCAGCCAACCGACTCCCATTACACAAACTGAGCCATCCGAGGCATGACCCGGCCCCCTTTACACAAACTGAACCCAGCAACCTCTTTTAAAAAAGACTGTAAATGTTTATGAATTGTACTTAGAAATAAACAATAAAGTCACACAAGTATACCAAATTAATCTAAAATTAAAGAAAAGAAAAATAATTTATGAATTTACAAGTATAATAGGAATACAACGTTAGACAGTGCATTTGCATCAGCTGGTTAAGCTGATGATTGTTTAAGTCAATAATGGCGGAATGAATGAAATGGGACTGAAGTTTTGCGGCGAGTGGGTAAAAGAGAGATACAATGAGAACAATAGACTGAAAGTTGGGGGGGCAACAATCGAAGGGACGTGTACAAGGGTCAGTAGTGTCCCTTTCGGCGAAAGTTCTTAATAGTGATTACAAACCGTCCTTTATTTATTTTAAATTCATTGCTTTGCGCTATAAATATTTTTGTCTTGCAATATTTATTAATCTGCTGCATTTTGCGTTATGACGTAGTATGCTATGTTGCAGTTCAATGTGCCATATGTTTATTTTTGTCGAGTTTCTTACATTTTGAAAAAAAGAAATCTAACACTGTAAGCTGTGTTATGTTATCGATGCACAGTGGGTACACTCATGGTGCTTAGAAAGACAGGGTTTAATTTGTGCTTTCGGGGCATCTCCTCCAAAATAAATTTGAATGAAATGTAAGCGAATTTTATATCCTTAGGGGCAGATTTACAAGCCCCTTGCGTGACTTTTGCGCTGCATATGCGTCACTTTTTTGACGCAACAGCGGCGCAAACAATGCGGCCTATTTACAACGTGACGCATCTAGGGAGATGCGTCACGTTGTAAAGCCCTGCGTCACATTATACCTGCGTCAGGTATAATGTATGCAGGGTGGGCGTTCCCACGCAGGAAGGCCTCATAAAAGTGACTCAGTGAAATCTACAAGATTTCACTGCGTCACTTCTAGGACGCCACTGCGTCAAAATCTTACGCCTGCTTGAAGCAGGCGTAAGGAGTGACGCAATGTAGTGGGAATAGGCCTCAAAAAGCATTGCTGGAGTTGCGTCGTGCTTGCGACACGACTCCAGCAATGCGTGACTTTTGCCCCAACAGATGCGTCAGAATTTCTGACGCATCTGTCAATCCTTGCGCCATGGTGTGCCGTATTGTAAATACGGCGCATCCATGGTGGCGCAAGGGTTTCTCAGTGTGGCGCAGGGAAAGTGACGCATCTCTACAGATGCGTCACTTTCTTGTAAATCTGCCCCTCCATTTTTATCGAGATTGACATGGTGCCACATTTTTATTAGGATAATTCATCAGCATCATGTGTGAGAAGAAGACGATGTGCAAAACGAGTACTGGGTTATGTTAATTGGGACTGAGTGCACGTTTTTCTAGATGGCTGACTGCTGGATATTGTGCGGCAGATTTACGTTTCCTGGTGCATCCCTGCAAATCAGCAGGGATGCGCCAGGAAAGATGCGTGACGCAAGTTTACCCTTGCGCCACCACAGATGCGCCGCATTTACAATGCGGCGCATCATGGCGCAAGGATAAACAGATGCATGTCGCATCTGCCGGCGTAAGGTTGGCGCAGTGCTGGAGTTGTGTCGCGGGCGCGACGCAACTCCAGCTCTGTTCCAACCTGGCCTATCCTCAACATGGTGCGTCACGCCTTACGCCTGCTTCAAGCAGGCGCAAGGTTTTGACGCAGCAGCGTCGGAAAAGTGACTAGGTGAAATCTTGTATATTTCACTCAGGCACTTTTCCGAGGCGTTCCTGCGACGGAACGGCCCCCCCCTGCGCCAGCACGCCCACATGAAACCTAACGTAGGTTTCATGTGACGCAGGGCTTTACAACGTGACGCATCTCCCTAGATGCGTCACGTTGTAAATAGGGCGCAACGTGGCGCATGGTTTACGCCGCCGCTGCGTCACAGAAGTGACGCAACAGCGGCGCATATGTGGCGCACGGGGCTCGTAAATCTGCCCCTGTGTATTTAAAGTAGTTTTTGTTTTCCTCGCAGTTACCCTTTTTGGGGTAATTTTCGACAGCCAAACACTATTTTGAGTTGAAAAGGAACTGAGGAAACTGCTGTGTGCCTTGGCCACAAGACAGTCCTTGCTCAAATATGTTTCCTGACTGTACGCCGCAGTACAATTTGCATATAGGCATCTGGAAAATGTATTTCATGTAAGAGCGAGGCTTTCTGAACAGTAGTGGCATTAGAAGGGGCTGGGAGGTGGCTGTTGCATTGCCATACTTCGTGGACAAATGCAGGCTAAGGCATGACACGGATGTGTAAAGCTTTCCCAGAGCTCCAGCAGTGGGGTAGTTCGAGTGACAAGGCAGAGACTCATTTTGACCTTCAGCTGGTCTGCCCCATCCTCACTGCACTCACCCTTCTTGTTGAGCCGCAACAACGCATTCATCTGCAGCATAATTCTTGGAAGGGGAGGTGGAACCAGCTGTCAAAGTGCACTTCCTGGACTGCACACAGAAACGTTTATTGGTTCATTTGAGCTCCTACATACCTACTGTTGTTGCTAGAAATCACCTGGTCCCACTTAAATAAAGAAAATCTAAATGCAAATGTTGGTTTGGTTTTCAAACTGTATCGTTCACTCAGTGCTTAATTTGAGCCTTTGGGGTCGATTCCGATTCGGGCCGGAAATTTCTCCGACCGAGCCGGACTTGGAGAGATTTCCGACCGAATCGGACCCGCGCAGTCCGACCGAACGAGTACGATGCGTCCGTATGTTATCGGACTCGAGTCGGTCGGACTCCCATTGAAGTCAATGGGAGCCGGTCGTACAACGCGTACGCGGGCTCCCATTGACTCAATGGGTGCGAAGTCGGACAAGGCGCCCCCTACAGCGGGTACGCGGCGAAGCGGTCGCGCCGTACAAGCACAGGTAGGGGGGACCCATGGGTCCCCCTGTGTGCGACTCGCGCGGCTACGCGTACAGGGGGTCCGACACGGACCCCCAAAGTACGGCTCCGACAGCTCTTACGAGCCGGAGTGCGCGGCTCGGTCGGACTGCTCGCGGCGCGCATCGTACTTACCCGGCCGGGAAACGTCTCCATTGCGCGGTGCGAGTCGAGTCCGAGCCGAGTCGGTCGGAGCGGTTCGAGCCGGGAGCGAAGTCGGTCGGAGCGGTCGGGACGCCCGGACGAGTCGGTCGGCGATTTCGCATCGTACTCGCTCGGCCGGACCCGCGTACGGTTCGGTCGGGAAACAGGGCTCCGAATCGGATCCGGTAAAGCCGAATCCGATTCGGAGCCCTACCGGCCGAGATCGGAATCGCGCCCCTTCCAGTGGCAGCACCGCCGGCACTTAATCTCAACTCTGCACTAATGACAGTCCACCACATGTTAGCGCTGTCTGCCTAATTTTGGGATGATCACTACAACAGTGTTTAATAACTCAATATACATTAAAAATGACAATTTAGACCATTCCACGCCATTCCTATAGCTTTCGGTGCCCTGGAAAAGCCTGAATTATTAAACTTGTAGCAGTGCGATGGTTAGTAGTTGTACTGGTACTGTTATTGGCAGTGTTGGCAGTGGTAATGGGTGGTGCAGGCTGCAGTGGCCTCCTGAAAAGGGTTCTGGTACTTGCTTTTTTTACAATTTAAGCACTGCATTTACACTGTAAAACAATATAGCCATCTCCAGCTGAATGCATTATAATATGTCGCATATGAAACAAAGAAAGGGGGATATTCACAAGAACGTGTGATAATCATCGCAAATGTAGCTTAACGCATCCTTGCATATCTCAGTCCATCGCGAGAAAATAACACCATCTTAACGTCCAATTCCCAACCCCTCTGCACCATGCGACATGATAACCCACCAAATGCCCGCGTAAAAAACCAACACGAAAAACAAAAAATGTGAAACACGACCGCCCAAAAAGTTGCGATGCCACAAAGCGCGATACCAAAATCAGCGGAAACCAACGACAGGCCTGCAATACCCACGCACTATAAAAGCAAACTAAAAACCAACCCCAAAACCAATCCAAACTGCGTAGCACCATGGATGCACCCGGACCTAGTGCAGAGGACAAGCCGAACTCCACAAACCCCACGGAGGACCAGCATGGACCCCCTGTTCGGGGAAGGGCAAGGAGAAGAGGAAGACGGGTTTCAGTCCGCAGGAAGACCAGATCACCGTCATGGAGGTGATAGAACACTACCAACAACTGTTCGTCACCTCCACTGCGTCATTGGCAACACAAACGGAAATATGGCAGTCCATTGTCACCAAAGTGAATGCAGTCGGATTGTCGAGGAGGTCAATGGAGGATGCCAAGAGGCGCTGGCATGAAGTGCACAGCCAAACCAAACAGAAACTCGCTGCCAACATGAAGGCAGCAAAGGCGACTGGAGGTGGGAGTCCTGCGTCACAGGAGGAGCTGGATGAGCTGGAGGAAATGGTGGCCACAGTCATCAGTGGGGAGACAGTGCAAGGAGTTGGGGGTCTGGACACAGCCCGAAATGACCTGACCCAACAGCAACAGGGTGAATAACCACCGGGGACTGGGGGGACGGGGGCAGATGGGCACAATGGCACACATGCACAATCATGTGCAGCACACTGCACACCCGCAAAGAGTGTGGAACATGTCACACTGCAGCACACATAGAAACACCAAGTAGGCCCCCGTCCACTATGTGCACAAATGGGCCCCCCTCCATATCACCAATGCCACAACTTACCCATGCACATGTGCTGAATCCAGAAAAAAGCGATACCAAAGGGGATGATGGACGGAGCGCTTGAGCAAATCAAACACTCACCCCCAGTCAACTGATCTGGGTTTAATCCATCATCATTCTTTAGCTCACTCCACCACCCCAGTTCAGACATGGCCATTTGCAAATCAGTCTGACCCTGTGCCTCATGGGAACAGTCTAGCCCGAACTGCCAAGCCATGTCTTCCCTGGACCGGAAACAAGCATCCTGGGACCGGTTTCTGGCTATTCAGCCGTCATCAGCCAGGCTAGCTTGAATCCAGTGGCAAAGTGAGAAAGGGACCCACGTCTGGGCATACCCTGCCAACTTAGGGTGAACAAAGCGATACCAAAGGGGATGATGGACGGAGCGCTTGAGCAAATCAAACACTCACCCCCAGTCAACTGATCTGGGTTTAATCCATCATCATTCTTTAGCTCACTCCACCACCCCAGTTCAGACATGGCCATTTGCAAATCAGTCTGACCCTGTGCCTCATGGGAACAGTCCAGCCCGAACTGCCAAGCCATGTCTTCCCTGGACCGGAAACAAGCATCCTGGGACCGGTTTCTGGCTATTCAACCGTCATCAGCCAGGCTAGCTTGAATCCAGTGGCAAAGTGAGCAAGGGACCCACGTCTGGGCATACCCTGCCAACTTAGGGCGAACAAAGCGATACCAAAGGGGATGATGGACGGAGCGCTTGAGCAAATCAAACACTCACCCCCAGTCAACTGATCTGGGTTTAATCCATCATCATTCTTTAGCTCACTCCACCACCCCAGTTCAGACATGGCCATTTGCAAATCAGTCTGACCCTGTGCCTCATGGGAACAGTCCAGCCCGAACTGCCAAGCCATGTCTTCCCTGGACCGGAAACAAGCATCCTGGGACCGGTTTCTGGCTATTCAGCCGTCATCAGCCAGGCTAGCTTGAATCCAGTGGCAAAGTGAGCAAGGGACCCACGTCTGGGCATACCCTGCCAACTTAGGGCGAACAAAGCGATACCAAAGGGGATGATGGACGGAGCGCTTGAGCAAATCAAACACTCACCCCCAGTCAACTGATCTGGGTTTAATCCATCATCATTCTTTAGATCACTCCACCATCCCAGTTCAGACATGGCCATTTGCAAATCAGTCTGACCCTGTGCCTCATGGGAACAGTCCAGCCCGAACTGCCAAGCCATGTCTTCCCTAGACCGGAAACAAGCATCCTGGGACCGGTTTCTGGCTATTCAGCCGTCATCAGCCAGGCTAGCTTGAATCCAGTGGCAAAGTGAGCAAGGGACCCACGTCTGGGCATACCCTGCCAACTTAGGGCGAACAAAGCGATACCAAAGGGGATGATGGACGGAGCGCTTGAGCAAATCAAACACTCACCCCCAGTCAACTGATCTGGGTTTAATCCATCATCATTCTTTAGCTCACTCCACCACCCCAGTTCAGACATGGCCATTTGCAAATCAGTCTGACCCTGTGCCTCATGGGAACAGTCCAGCCCGAACTGCCAAGCCATGTCTTCCCTGGACCGGAAACAAGCATCCTGGGACCGGTTTCTGGCTATTCAGCCGTCATCAGCCAGGCTAGCTTGAATCCAGTGGCAAAGTGAGCAAGGGACCCACGTCTGGGCATAACCTGCCAACTTAGGGCGAACAAAGCGATACCAAAGGGGATGATGGACGGAGCGCTTGAGCAAATCAAACACTCACCCCCAGTCAACTGATCTGGGTTTAATCCATCATCATTCTTTAGCTCACTCCACCACCCCACTTCAGACATGGCCATTTGCAAATCAGTCTGACCCTGTGCCTCATGGGAACAATCCAGCCCGAACTGCCAAGCTATGTCTTCCCTGGACCGGAAACAAGCATCCTGGGACCGGTTTCTGGCTATTCAGCCGTTATCAGCCAGGCTAGCTTGAATCCAGTGGCAAAGTGAGCAAGGGACCCACGTCTGGGCATACCCTGCCAACTTAGGGCGAACAAAGCGATACCAAAGGGGATGATGGACGGAGCGCTTGAGCAAATCAAACACTCACCCCCAGTCAACTGATCTGTTTTTAATCCATCATCATTCTTTAGCTCACTCCACCATCCCAGTTCAGACATGGCCATTTACAAATCAGTCTGACCCTGTGCCTCATGGGAACAGTCCAGCCCGAACTGCCAAGCCATGTCTTCCCTGGACCGGAAACAAGCATCCTGGGACCGGTTTCTGGCTATTCAGCCGTCATCAGCCAGGCTAGCTTGAATCCAGTGGCAAAGTGAGCAAGGGACCCACGTCTGGGCATACCCTGCCAACTTAGGGCGAACAAAGCGATACCAAAGGGGATGATGGACGGAGCGCTTGAGCAAATCAAACACTCACCCCCAGTCAACTGATCTGGGTTTAATCCATCATCATTCTTTAGCTCACTCCACCACCCCAGTTCAGACATGGCCATTTGCAAATCAGTCTGACCCTGTGCCTCATGGGAACAGTCCAGCCCGAACTGCCAAGCCATGTCTTCCCTGGACCGGAAACAAGCATCCTGGGACCGGTTTCTGGCTTACAGCCGTCATCAGCCAGGCTATCTTGAATCCAGTGGCAAAGTTAGCAACGGTCCCACGTCTGGGCATACCCTGCCAACTTAGGGCGAACATAGCAAAACCAAAGGGGATGATGGACGGAGTGTTGAACATTGCAAGCACTCACCCCCAGTCAACTGATCTGGGTTTAATCCATCATCATTCTTTAGCTCACTCCACCACCCCAGTTCAGACATGGCCATTTGCAAATCAGTCTGACCCTGTGCCTCATGGGAACAGTCCAGCCCGAACTGCCAAGCCATGTCTTCCCTGGACTGGAAACAAGCATCCTGGGACCGGTTTCTGGCTATTCAGCCGTCATCAGCCAGGCTAGCTTGAATCCAGTGGCAAAGTGAGCAAGGGACCCACGTCTGGGCATACCCTGCCAACTTAGGGCGAACAAAACGATACCAAAGGGGATGATGGACGGAGCGCTTGAGCAAATCAAACACTCACCCCCAGTCAACTGATCTGGGTTTAATCCATCATCATTCTTTAGCTCACTCCACCACCCCAGTTCAGACATGGCCACTTGCAAATCAGTCTGACCCTGTGCCTCCTGGGAACAGTCCAGCCCGAACTGCCAAGCCATGTTTTCCCTGGACCGAAAACAAGCATCCTGGGACCGGTTTCTGGCTATTCAGCCGTCATCAGCCAGGCTAGCTTGAATCCAGTGGCAAAGTGAGCAAGGGACCCACGTCTGGGCATACCCTGCCAACTTAGGGCGAACAAAGCGATACCAAAGGGGATGATGGACGGAGCGCTTGAGCAAATCAAACCCTCACCCCCAGTCAACTGATCTGGGTTTAATCCATCATCATTCTTTAGCTCACTCCACCACCCCAGTTCAGACATGGCCATTTGCAAATCAGTCTGACCCTGTGCCTCATGGGAACAGTCCAGCCCGAACTGCCAAGCCATGTCTTCCCTGGACCGGAAACAATCATCCTGGGACCGGTTTCTGGCTATTCAGCCGTCATCAGCCAAACTAGCTTGAATCCAGTGGCAAAGTGAGCAAGGGACCCACGTCTGGGCATACCCTGCCAACTTAGGGCGAACAAAGCGATACCAAAGGGGATGATGGACGGAGCGCTTGAGCAAATCAAACACTCACCCCCAGTCAACTGATCTTGGTTTAATCCATCATCATTCTTTAGCTCACTCCACCACCCCAGTTCAGACATGGCCATTTGCAAATCAGTCTGACCCTGTGCCTCATGGGAACAGTCCAGCCCGAACTGCCAAGCCATGTCTTCCCTGGACCGGAAACAAGCATCCTGGGACCGGTTTCTGGCTATTCAGCCGTCATCAGCCAGGCTAGCTTGAATCCAGTGGCAAAGTGAGCAAGGGACCCACGTCTGGGCATACCCTGCCAACTTAGGGTGAACAAGCGATACCAAAGGGGATGATGGACGGAGCGCTTGAGCAAATCAAACACTCACCCCCAGTCAACTGATCTGGGTTTAATCCATCATCATTCTTTAGCTCACTCCACCACCCCAGTTCAGACATGGCCATTTGCAAATCATTCTGACCCTGTGCCTCATGGGAACAGTCCAGCCCGAACTGCCAAGCCATGTCTTCCCTGGACCGGAAACAAGCATCCTGGGACCGGTTTCTGGCTATT
This sequence comes from Calotriton arnoldi, assembly GCA_963921515.1. Lineage (NCBI taxonomy): Eukaryota > Metazoa > Chordata > Amphibia > Caudata > Salamandridae > Calotriton > Calotriton arnoldi. Next base: position 526,151 of record CAWUFW010010313.1, on the reverse strand, counting down.
CAGCCGTCATCAGCCAGGCTAGCTTGAATCCAGTGGCAAAGTGAGCAAGGGACCCACGTCTGGGCATACCCTGCCAACTTAGGGCGAACAAAGCGATACCAAAGGGGATGATGGACTGAGCGCTTGAGCAAATCAAACACTCACCCCCAGTCAACTGATCTGGGTTTAATCCATCATCATTCTTTAGCTCACTCCACCACCCCAGTTCAGACATGGCCATTTGCAAATCAGTCTGACCCTGTGCCTCATGGGAACAGTCCAGCCCGAACTGCCAAGCCATGTCTTCCCTGGACCGGAAACAATCATCCTGGGACCGGTTTCTGGCTATTCAGCCGTCATCAGCCAGACTAGCTTGAATCCAGTGGCAAAGTGAGCAAGGGACCCACGTCTGGGCATACCCTGCCAACTTAGGGCGAACAAAGTGATACCAAAGGGGTTGATGGACGGAGCGCTTGAGCAAATCAAACACTCACCCCCAGTCAACTGATCTGGGTTTAATCCATCATCATTCTTTAGCTCACTCCACCACCGCAGTTCAGACATGGCCATTTGCAAATCAGGCTGACCCTGTGCCTCATGGGAACAGTCCAGCCCGAACTGCCAAGCCATGTCTTCCCTGGACCGGAAACAAGCATCCTGGGACCGGTTTCTGGCTATTCAGCCGTCATCAGCCAGACTAGCTTGAATCCAGTGGCAAAGTGAGCAAGGGACCCACGTCTGGGCATACCCTGCCAACTTAGGGCGAACAAAGTGATACCAAAGGGGATGATGGACGGAGCGCTTGAGCAAATCAAACACTCACCCCCAGTCAACTGATCTGGGTTTAATCCATCATCATTCTTTAGCTCACTCCGCCACCCCAGTTCAGACATGGCCATTTGCAAATCAGTCTGACCCTGTGCCTCATAGGAACAGTCCAGCCCGAACTGCCAAGCCATGTCTTCCCTGGACCGGAAACAAGTATCCTGGGACCGGTTTCTGGCTATTCAGCCGTCATCTGCCAGGCTAGCTTGAATCCAGTGGCAAAGTGAGCAAGGGACCCACGTCTGGGCATACCCTGCCAACTTAGGCCGAACAAAGCGATACCAAAGGGGATGATGGACGGAGCGCTTGAGCAAATCAAACACTCACCCCAGTCAACTGATCTGGGTTTAATCCATCATCATTCTTTAGCTCACTCCACCACCCCAGTTCAGACATGGCCATTTGCAAATCAGTCTGACCCTGTGCCTCATGGGAACAGTCCAGCCCGAACTGCCAAGCCATGTCTTCCCTGGACCGGAAACAAGCATCCTGGGACCGGTTTCTGGCTATTCAGCCGTCATCAGCCAGGCTAGCTTGAATCCAGTGGCAAAGTGAGCAAGGGACCCACGTCTGGGCATACCCTGCCAACTTAGGGCGAACAAAGCGATACCAAAGGGGATGATGGACGGAGCGCTTGAGCAAATCAAACACTCACCCCCAGTCAACTGATCTGGGTTTAATCCATCATCATTCTTTAGCTCACTCCACCGCCCCAGTTCAGACATGGCCATTTGCAAATCAGTCTGACCCTGTGCCTCATGGGAACAGTCCAGCCCGAACTGCCAAGCCATGTCTTCCCTGACCGGAAACAAGCATCCTGGGACCGGTTTCTGGCTATTCAGCCGTCATCAGCCAGGCTAGCTTGAATCCAGTGGCAAAGTGAGCAAGGGACCCACGTCTGGGCATACCCTGCCAACTTAGGGCGAACAGCAGCGGGTCTGTGAGCCACACTGACAATGCAAGTGACACTGCATGACAGATAGCATGGCTGAAGTCACAATACATGACATGGTGCACGAGACGACACTGAGGTGGCTGAGTGTGGACCACATCCGTAAAGGAGCATGTCACACTCTGACACATCCACGTGCACCTACGAGCCATGACGTCAAGAACACATCTGCAGACAAACAATGCACAAGAGTACCAAATATCTCCAGTGGCACAAATGACCCAAGTCGCAAACATCCTAGCCCCCGAAAAGCACACAAGTCAAATGCACACCGACTCAAAGGGATATGGATCCGCCAATGCAGAGCTGCAGGGGCGAATCGCCAACAATGCAGCACACACACATAGCAATCACAGTACATCAACATTGACGACAATGTGGGACAGAGTGCAACCCCTACACCACAGGACAGAGGACACAACTAGTGCCTCTCGTGCGTAGAAACTGGCCAATCACATCTGGCAATGCATGACACTGTGAGATGATAATGTACGAGTACAACCACACACTGACTCCCATCAAATAGCCAGCTACACCAAAACAGTCACAATGTACACCGTCATGCAGTCTGAATGTAAACATCCACAATGCGTCAACATACATGGAACACACTGTTAACCTGCATCTCCCCTTACATTGCAGAGGGACAACCAACACCTCCTACAGAGCAGACCACACATCTCTTCAGTGATGATGAAGAGGACACCCTGCACATTTGCCCAGACACACTCCAACGGCTTGTGGACAGCCTCCTCACCCCACCTCCAGGAGCAGGGCAGCCCAGCTGCATTGCGGTGAGCCCACACCCTGCACAGACCACACAGCAGGAAGCACACACCACCACGGCTGCCTCCCTAGACCCCCATGACCAACACATGGATTTCAAACGCCGTGTGTTAGGGTGCCAGGAGAAGATGGCAGATCAGCTGAGGCTGGGTTTTGACCTCATGGCAGCCAAACTCGATGCCATATGTGGGTGCCTGAGTCCCATCAGGGAGCACCTACAGTCCCTAACAGATACCCACTGTCCCCACCATGCCCACCAACAATCCTTGGCTGACATCGCCGGTTCCATTACTCGGATACAGGAACTGTCTAGGCAGACAGGCTCCAGCGATGACAGCACAGAGTTGGCACAGATGCGGCCGACAATGGAGACCATGGATCCGATGCAGGCTGGAAGTATGGCTGCCACTGCTGAACACCATTGAGATGTAGCTGCGATCTTCCATGCCTTGCAGATCCTCATCTTGCCACTGCTGCCACTGAGCCTGTTCCAGATGACTGCTGCAGGAACCTCGACACACACATCTCCGACCCCTGATGTGTCAGTGGCACACAGTGATGCAGCCATTACACCGCCACACACCCTGGACACACCCAACACAGAAGAAGTATCAGAGGAGTAAGATGTGGATGGTAACTACTGTGTGAGGAAGGAGGCAGTAGCATCCATCACCTCCATATGGCTTGCACTGCCTGGCTCTGCCCCATGCATCATGCCCTGGGACAACCCCTTCCACTGACCCCCGGAACACTCTGCGACATTCACCCGGACCCCGACACGGACTGCCATATCTCCACTGCTTGACAATTACACAGCAATCCTGCTGTGGACTGCACTCCCCCTCTTCCAAATCAATTTTCAATGCCCAAAGGACTCTGGTTGGCCCACCACTGGGCTTCCATGTTATGTGGGCTTGGATGGCCATGTACAGCTCCCTCTCCGTCATTCGCCAGAATGTGAATAAAACATTCGAAATCATGCAGATGTGTCATGACTATGTTCACTCACGTATGGAAGTATGGCTGGATGTAGGGACAATGATTGCACAAGAAGGTACACCCTGGTAAATGACATCAATGCGCATGCTCATCCCCGAGACACATGGCCAATTGGATGACTGTGAAGGTGGGTACTGGCTTGTCCTCATTGCACATTAGCAACAAACTCACAACCCCCCAACGTAGGCACAGGTACATGTCTTGAATAGGCCTGTGTGTAGGAATGACCAAATCGGTAGCAGGCCAGAAGTGGTGTCCTACATCACATGTGATGACAGAACTTCACGTCGCATACCTACTCACACACATCTGTGTGGACACATTCTGAAATGATTCATAACATTGTTCAACATGGTCAGAGGTTGGACACCATACTCACATTGCTGAAGACACGTAAGAGCACAGGTCTACCAGCAACTCTCCCAAAACAATGTCGGGCTAACAGAGGTGGAGCTGTCAGAAGGGACCCACCCCCATTGTACATGCGTCAGTCAGTTCCTCCATGTGTAGGGACGATGATCATTGTGGCACACGAGTGGTCAATCTAATCAACACTCATCACAGTTAGACACCAGTGGTGTTGCGTAGACTTTATTGGCATGTGCGTGTCAGTGCGGACAAGGCAACGGCCACAACAGGCAGGGACATGCTTAAGACACGTACACGCAGCATGGGTACATGTCGTGGTGCAGGAAATGGGGGTGGAAAAATGAACCCCAATCATCACGGATGGCAACGGTCTCAGCCCACCTTGCCTTGGTGGACGAGTCATGTGTTGTTTGGCGTATGCCCATTGCCCCGTGTGAAGGGGCATGACTTACAGCCCATGGGGTCTGCATAGTGCTCTGCCACCCGACTGCGCCAACTGTCTGCTCTGCTGACAGTGATCAGGTGAAAGGGTCCGACAAGTTCACATGTCGTGCTACATTGCCATGTGTATACTCTCCCCCCAGCAGTGTGCCCGACTTGGTAACGTTGCCAGACGACGCTGTGCTGCTCCGACCATGGAACTGCATCACCTTGCACAGGTGTGTGTACACACGCGTAGTTCCACTCACATGCATTCAGAGTCCAGACGAAGGCAGACATGTCCTCTGTTGTGGTGGGATGTGGGTACATTCCCCACGATGCTACAAGGTGTTGGGAGCAGTGCTGTGGGTGACAATCCGATGTGGCTGCAGGGACGTAGTTACTCGTCCATGAATGCCAGAGCAGCTTCATGGGCAATGTGTTCCAATAGTACGTCGTTGTCGGGTTCAAGGAACACCAGGGTGAGCCAATCCATTAACTGGTCCGGGCAGATGTGCTCAGTCCATGCCGTTTCCCCAATCCGCAACACAGCCCAATAGGGGAGCGCCTGGATGTGGTCACTGCACACGAGGAGTTGTGCATTCTCCCATGCGCAACTGCCAGCACATACGCCAAGGATCAGTGCATCCCATGCACGGCTATCCAGGTGACACTCCTGTTGGTGGGCCAACAGGGGGCGCACTGTCAGGTCATAATCCAATTCAGCTACGGTTGCGTTGGATAGGCAGACCTCCATGGGCCACTCGAATGTGCATGATCGACAGTGGAACCAGGGCTGGACGTAGGTGACGTAGGCAAGACGGAAACTCAGACGGAAACTGATTCGCAACACTGCCATTGGCAGGGATCCCAACAGATGCAGCATTCGGGCACGGTACAGTTCCACGTGACAGGGGTTGTGCATGTGCCCGGGAATGCCGACCATTGCGTTTGTTGGTCTGGTGGCACTGGCACTCGTCTGACCGGCGGGTGTTCGGTGGACGATATGCCACAGCTCTGGGCAATGAGTCGTATGTGTGTGCGACGTTTGTACGTATGGGTAGTTCTTGACAATGTTTTCAAGGGCATCCCTTGCAGGTGTCGGTCGTGCAGGGACAAGTGTGTGTGGGGTGTAGGCACGTTGGTGTTTCATTAGCGCAGTTCGTGGTGTGGGAGTCGTCGGAGGCTGGTATGGTATCTCACGCAGGGTGTGCCAGCCGCATTCAGGACCAAGGTCGGGGGTTTGGTTGGCCTTGGGCCTTGTGTGTTGAGACAAAGGTGCTTTCATTCCTGATTTTCGTCTGACTACTGCTTGCATGTCTTAATTGTGATGAGGAGTTCGCGCTGACTTTGATGCCAGGCCTGTGATTTGTGGTGCGCAGAGTTCGAGACACACGCAGCTGTTGGCATGTTTGCATGAGCCAAGGGCCCGATTGGCCTTGCGCTCCTTGTTCAGTCTCTCTCTTTCTGTCTGTTTCTTTCTCTCTCTCTCTCTTCTCTCTCTCCCTGTCCTTTGATGGGTGCCTGACACACCTTCTTATCTTGGGTATTGTCTTGCAGGCTGTGAGTCACAGTTTGTCCAGGGATGCCCCGCCATGACTCCTCAGGATAGTTGTTTGGTGACGAATTAGAATGTGACATTTTGTTTGGTCTTCCAATGGTGTATGTATGAATCAGGATCGCAGTGCGCACATGTATGTTGATTGTTGCAATTGTGCGACATCAGGCGGGTGCTTGTGTTCATGTTTCCGTGCAGTTGATGTGCTGTGTCTTGGTCCAGGAGAGGTGGGGGGTGCCCATGGTGGGGCCCGGGGGGGGGGGTGGTCCTGGGGGTGGTGGCGGTGGGTGTTGTGACCCTCTTTGGTGTCCGGCACGCATGTTCAGTGGCTTCATGGCATCTGTTGCCCTTCAGGTGTAGCTCTGGGCTGGGCTTCATTTTGTGGTGCAGGCTGTGCTCCGACTTTGCACCAGGTCAGGGCAGGTGTTAGATTTCTGCTGCTAACGCGCCTTATCGCCTGTTTTGTGGTTTTATCGCTGATCGGGCTGGTCGCTGGTCGTTGAGAATGTTGAGGTGTGGTGTTGTCGCGGGTTTTTGCTCGGGAACGCCTACTCTGCATCTCATTAGCGATAGTTGCAGGGGTCATCTGTGGCGATGTTTTTTTAGGATGCTTTCGCAGGTAAACTGGTGTTATGGGCTGTTAGCACCAGCTTGTGAATGTTGCGATACTAAAGTGTCGTTAACTCGGCGATGGCTCCTTGAGAATATGCCCCAAAGTGTATCCACTTGGTATGTTCTAGTCATTGTAGCAAATCCACACTGTTTCCCTCTCTACTCATCCCTCGAGCACTTACATACTTTTGTCACCATATCACATTTCATATTTGATATTTGATAGGGATTTTAAACTCTTAGGTAAATCCTTCTGCATCTCCTGATCCAGGAAGTTGTCTTGCAAGGTAACTTAGCATTTGCCCCATATGTCTTTGGGACGAGTCGTCTGTGATAGCAATGTGCTGTGATGTGTTTGTGGTGCCCAGCGCTAAGGGCCTGATTACCAGAGGTCGGTGTATTCCGACCCATTTGTAAATCCCTGTTTGCACACGGGTCAGAATTACAAGTTCGGATTTCTTTATTGCATAATTTTAAGATCCGTTAAATACCTCAACTTATGTTAAAGTTCAGTAGGTCAAACCTGCTGAAATTTAACAGAGGAAATGTGGACAGTATTTACTGTACCATGAGAATTTTGATGCGTGAAACACCAAAATCTGTATGTTATGCCCTGAAAACTCATACGAGGTGCTATTACTTGCACACAATAAATAACGTACACTCAGGTACCGTCATTTACGAGGTGCGATAAATAGCATCTTGTTTCCTGAGCCACTCCTAATCAGGCCCTAAGTCTCTTAACCATGCTGCCACTTTAGGGGTCACACCACTGCCCCACGCCATGGCCACTTGCCTTTTACCCATCAAAAGCGTTATACCCACAAACTTCCTTCCGTGTTTTGGTACCATTTTCAAATATCCTAGGAGGGTCGTCAATGCTTCCACCAGCAATGTTGACTCGGTGGTCATTCCCAAGCATGATGAAAAAAACCTGCATCTGGGGCTGCGCATCTCGCACAGTCCGCATTTTCTCTCCTTCCATATTTGTACATTTTAGCTGGTGTAAAATACAGCTGACGTAGAAATTTGTAATGTGCTATTCATTGCCTACTATTCATTGACACCTCTTTAAAATGAAGGCAACAATATTCCCACTGCATATCTGAAAATTGAGTTCCCAAATCACAGTACCAATTATCTCTAGACCAGCATCTCTCTTTCAGCATGTTGTTCATAGTTAAATAGAACATCATGGTGATTATTTTATTAGAGATTGGGCCAGAGAAAACTTGATTAAGCAACCTCGGGGCATATTATCAAGCTGCCGCGCTTAGCGTGAGATTTCTTATCGCCGGCTATCGTTGGAAATTATCGCCATGCTAGCGCTGTATTAACAACGCATAGCACAATGGCGATAATTATTCCAGCGATAGCGGTGTTTTCCATGGAACATCGCTGGTTTTCCAGCGATGTTCCATGGAAAACGGCGATAACCTTGCTGATACGACCCTGTGGTCGTATCAGCATAATCCACCTCCCATGCAAAGTATGCCTAACACTGAATTTTAGCAGACGTTAAAATCCAGCGTTAATGGCCGGTTAGCGCGATTTTGTTTATCGCTACGCCGGCCGGGGCATTGTTGTAAATATCGCGAAGCTGCCTTCGCGATATTTTCCCATGTAGCATATTGAGGCACGCCTACTTTGAATCTCATTAACGTTGAGATGCAAAGCGGGTGCTAACTCACTTGCTAATCTTGCAATAAAATTATCGCCGCTTTTCGGCCAAAAACGGACGCTAAAGCGGCGATAATTTTATTTCCCCCTCTTGTTAATATGCCCCCTCCAGTCTTCCAGTTCTTGGTGGTATAGAGGAAAAGCCGCCTTGACTGATTCCTTTAGCCTATGGTATAACAATACATCTAGTGGTGTGGAACACCTCTTTTGCAAATAGTCAGCTAGTGAGAGGAATCCTCCCTCAGTGTAAAGACCTCCCAATGTGGCAAGTTTTCTGCCTTGCAGGTTCTGTTTCATGAGTGATTCACTTGTAATAGTCAATTTGGAATTTATGTGTAGTGAGTATATGGTATCTACCTCGCTCAACATGCTACTTTTCCCTAGGCTCATACCGTGCAGTTCACAACATGAATTTAGTTTCTTGGTTGGGGTCTTCAGTATCACATTTGTGAGACTGTCAGGTGTTGCTAGTCCCAGTTCTAGGTCCCCATGAGATACTTGCCTGCTATTATGGTACTAGTGTGAGGCAAATTGTGTTTATGCAGTAAGATAATGTGCTTCAAAATGTGGCTTTTCAAAACCTCCCTGCTCATATGGTCTCTGCAGTACTTTCCAGCTGATACGTAGCTGTTTACTGGCCCATGTTAATTTGATTAGCGAGGATTGAGTCTTATTTAAGAATCCCCATGCTAACAGCACTAGAATGTTTTTGAAAAAGATCAAATAAATGCAAAAGAAGTACTATTTTAATTAATGCAATTGCGTCTGCACTTGTTATAGGCAACCTAATCTATCTGTTAACATTGGCCTCTACCTTTTCCATAGTTTTCCTTCATAATCTTTCAATGAATCTGTATATCCAGATATCTGATCACATTTTCCTGCCATTGTAGAGTTTAATCTCACCTAGGTATGGTCGTGTTATTGGTGGGTGGCATGATTAGTGATTTAGACCAGTTTATAGTCAGACCTAGCCATCTACCAAATTGGATGATCTCTGTAATTATGGGCTCTAGGTTGTCCACATGATCCTTTACAATCAGCATATCATCAGCATGCAATGAAACTAATATTCTACTTGACCCGAATTGAATACTCTGTTACTATGTACTTCCCTCAACAGGCTTATTACTGGTTCCATTGCTAATGTAATAATAATGGGAGATAAGGACATCCTTGCTGGTTCCGCATTTAATATTGATAGGGTTCGTCATCTGGTCTTTAACTTTTAGCCGTGCTATTGGATTTGTATATAGAGACCAGATCCATTTAAGCATCACCTTTACCATCCATATTCTACTCAAGACTGCCATCGGTTGGGGCCATTCAATTGAATCAAAGGCTTTGGTGGTGGCGAAAAATAACTCCAATCTCTTCATCTCTGGGTTTATCTGAGGAAGTACTAGTGTACGAAGGCTATCTGCTCTGCAGCCTTCTGGTATAAAACCATATTGGTCTAGAAGGTTTAGTCCATGCAGTAATTGCACCAGTCTGGCTTACAATATATTCGCCAGTATCTTATTATCGATATTGATTAACAATAGTTGCTTGTAAGAGTCACAATCCTGCGAGGGTTTCCCGGTTTAAGCAGCATAATGACTATTGCTTCTCTTACCGTGGGGGATAGCTCACCTTTTTGGATTGCTTCATTATACATTTCAAATTGGTGAAGGACCAGGCAGTCAATATATTCCTTATAAAACTCACATGGTAGGCTATCCCTACCCGGTGCTTTCCCATTATTTAAGTCATTTACAGACGTTTTGCCCTATACATTGATTGGAGAGCATACTGTTTCCCTCTCTACTGTCTCTAGCCAAGCTAGTTTGATTGAATCTAGACGTTGGTTTTTATCTACCTCACACACCTCATATGTAGAGTTATATAGATTGTCATAAGATTTTGAAAACACTGAGATGATGTCAGTGGATCAAGACATCTCGCCCCCCTCATCACTAACAATTTTAGAGATGTGGTTGGCTTCCCATTTCAGTTTTATTAGTCCAACCAGCATGTGCCCTGGTCTCTCGCGCTCTCCACAGAATCTGGCTGTTGCATACTGTTGGGATCTAGAGCGTTCCTCTCGTGGCTGTTCCCTGCTTGTGGATGTTCCCTCCGTCGAACATGGAATGTGGGGGAATCTGCAGTTGCTGCCGGGGAGCTGCGAAGGCTGGACTGATTAAAGTGAGTTGGCAACTTACGTGTGTTGCACTTCTTTTTAGTGGTGACAAGTTGTCCGGTCCCCAGTCTCCCCTACTGTGGATCCCTTGGTGCATGCTGCCCTTGGTCATCCTTTTCTGGTTGTGGCTGGAGTTCCTGTTGGTCACGGAGGTCCTCCTGCGCTGTCGCGAGACCCCTGCTGCAGTGTTGTGGAATCAGAGTGCTCCAACTTGCCACAGAAGTCAGAAATCCTGCTCCATCCTTGAAGTGTTTCACTCCGGTGTGGATTGCCAACGTGGTCCGTTGTTGCCAGCCATCATCAAGACGTTGGAAGGCCCGTCGAGTTTTGTTGCCTCGCAACCATATTCACCATCATCGTGTCTTCGGAGCTCCAGATCGTGACGTGCCTGCTGTGGGCAGAGCAACTTCCATGAACATGCTTGCGGAGTCCCGTTGAGACGTGTCTGCATAGGCCGCGGTGAACTGAGCGGCTCCACGTTGTGACATCACAAGAATCCGACGAGTTTGGTTACCTCGCAACCGCACCCAGCGAGGCAACCACTCCCAGCGTGATTCTCGTTGCCTTCATGCAACGGCAGTCCTGAAACCCTGTCACCAGCCTTCCTGCCCCCCTGTCACAGTGCTGTGCACACGGTGATGCGCACACCTTTTACTGTAAACTCTTTTGTGCTGTGTGTTTTTCTGGGGCCAATTTATTTCTCATCGGTGATGCGCACACCATTTCCTTATATTACATGTGCATGTTAATGATAATTTTGCATGTCGGTGATGTGCACACCTTTAGACTTGTTTTACTTTCACGCTGATGCTCCTGGGGGGCATTCTTGCACATCGGTGATGTGCATACCAATTTCTTGCTAAGCACGTAGTAATTTTACACACCCTTGCTATTATTTCTGCGTTTATGCTGAGTATTTCTGGGGGTATTCTTGCACATCGGTGATGTGCACACCAATTTCCTCTGTGTGTGTGTGTGCATATTTTAGCGTCACGCACAAAACCCAACATGTACTGCGACATCTGACTTTACTACTGGTTTAACCTGCGTTGTGTTGGGGCAGCAACTCACGCACACACGGCCACCCACTGGATCGCGTATTAGCACCACCACCCTTCTTACAATCACCTGGCACTCCTCCACTCAATTGGCAACAGTGGAAGGACACATTTGATGCCTACCTTGAAGCCATCGATGGTGACACTTTTACCTCAAAGAAAAAAAAAGTGTTGTTGATTTATAGTTTGGGCTCCAAAGGTAGAAACATCTTGAAAACATTACCCCTGGAAACTAGTAAGTACCCATGTAAGTGGTGGTGATGATGGTGATTCCCTAATAGTTGAATACTATGCTTCTATTATCAAAACTCTGGACAAAAGGTTTAACCCTAGGAAAAATATAGTGCTAGAACGCCACAAGTTTTTACAATGTGCCCAGATTCCTGGCGAGTCCATTGACGATTTTGTCGCTGCACTCAGAACCCTTGCTGCCACTTGCAATTATAGAGAATTTAGAGATGAGATTATTCGTGCTCAGCTGATAGAACGCACATGCGACAGGAAGATTCAGGAAACACTGCTATCATCTGAGGACCCAGACCTGGAGACTGCCCTCACTGTAGCTAGGAGCATTGAACATTCTCAGTTTTGCATGAAGGAAATGAGTGAAACTTTGCAATCTAGCGAAGTCAAGCAGCTTAGTGCGAAACATATTGTCAAACCCACTAAGGGGACCAATGTAAGTTCTGCGCATATTCCAGCACCTGAACCTGGATTATCCAAATCCAAAACGTAGAAAACGGAACCCACATGCTTCTGCTGTGGGAGCAAATCACATCTAGGGAATGCCAAGTTTTGTTTTGCCTTAATTCAGACTTGTTTCAAATGTGGCAAAAAAGGGCATTTTTTGCATCTATGCAAGGGTTGCACAAAGGCACTATGCAAACTGTCAAAACCATTGAAGAGGACTTTGTTGATTCTGGGGAGGAAAATGAGAACAATGTCTTGCTAATGTTGTCTTCTTCACCTTTGCAGTCAGAGGGAGTCGTTGAGATAGGTTCCATGGCAGGGTCACGGAAAAGAAAATCTTCAGTTTGTGTAATCTGTGTGAATTGCAAGAATGTGAGCCAGATTCTGGTTCCCCGTTCACCCTCATCAATGCCAAAGACTTTGATGGGTTGGATGGTATCCAATTGCATCAGTCTGGCATAAGAATCTTTGCTTACAGTGGTAAAAGGGTGGAAGTCCTTGGCAAATTTGAGGCTAATTTAAAATTCAGGGGAGACCGTGCATCTGGAACTGTGTACATTGTGAAGGACGGAGCGAATTTGTTGGGGTGGGAGGAGCAAGGGGAACTGGGGATCATTCTTGATCCCAATCATCCAGACATGGTTTTGTCAAGACGTGAGGCAAACAGTTTTATAGCACTTCCCCATTGGTTATCCCTTCTCACGCAGTCACTGTTGGACGTTTATCTGCTGATAAATGGTTTAAAAAGTATCCTGAGGTCTTTAGTGACGACTTAGGAAAACTGATAGGTTTTCAGCACCGTATTATCCTCAAGGAAGGTGCAAAGGCAGCTACACATAAGGTGCGCAAGGTACCGTTGAGTCTGCACAACGAACTTAAGCAAGAGTTTGAACGTTTGTGTGCCATGGGTGTGATTGAGCCCATTGAAGGGTCCGAGTGGTTGGCTCCCATCGTTTTGGCATGCAAGGTGGACAAGTCCCTTAGGATGTGTGTGGATTTGCGTGATCTCAACTCTAACATCTGGGTGGATCGCCAACCCTTGCCCAACATGAACGAAATGCTGGCAACCTTGGATGGTGACAGGTATTTCTCCTCGCATGACATTTCCTCAGCATATCACCAGGTCAAATTGAGCAAGGACTCCAGACACCTCACTTCTTTCGTAACACCGAAAAGGGCCTTTCCTTACATACGAATGCCGTTTGGTCTGGTATCGGCTTCAGCAGTGTTCCAGCGCCTTATGGGGAATTTATTTAAGAACACTGTAGGAGTCGTGTTTTTCCAAGACGACATTCTCATTCATGGCAAAACTGAATTGGAACATAACAGCAGGGTCAAGCAGGTGTTGGAGATTGTTAGGTCAAGTGGGTTGACCCTAAGAAAAGACAAATGCAAGTTTTTTCAGGAAGGGGTGGATTACCTTGGTCACCACATTTCCGGTAAAGGGGTAGAACCCAAGGGGAACATTTTGGATGCCATTCAGAATGCTCCTGAACCCGTGAATAAGGACCAACCTTGCTCCTTTCTAGGGCTGGTGGAGTTCTATGCCAAATTTGTGAGCAATTTTTCAGATAAAACATCGTGTTTGAGGGAACTTCTTAAGATACACGCCAGGTATGTGTGGACTGATGAGTATGATCATTATTTTGAGCTCCTGAAGAAAGAAATTGTGCAAGCACGTCCCCTCAAATTGTTTAATATCAATTATCTGTGCATTGTCACTACCGATGCCAGTAATGTTGGTTTGGGAGCTGTTCTCATTAACCCTGGGCGTAGTTCGCGAAGTAGCGCTTCGCGAAGCTACGCAAAGTGAAGTTCGCACTACGCGAGCTTCGCGTAGCACTACGCGAACTGCGTAGTGCGTGTTCGCAATGATTACACAGTGCCGGATGCTTGTCCGCACTGTGCAATCATTGAAAGCGGCATCTTGCACAGTGCGAGCTGTCTTTTACTGCCGCTCGAGTAGATTTTTACTCGAGCGGCAGCTTCTCAACGCGGACTGGTAGTTTCTCATCGCGAGCGGTCGCGAGCATACGCGACCACTCGCAATGAGAAACCTGACCTCCCGCGTTGAGAATCTCGCCGGGAGGTTTATTTTCCACGCTCGCGATCGGCAACTTGTGTTGCTGATCGCGAACGAGGAAAAAGTCTCTCCGGGATGTCATTTTGCTTGCTCGCGGTCGCCAACTTGACGTTGAGGACCGCGAGCAAGCAAAAATGACCGCTGCACTACGCTACGCTACGCTACGCGTGTTTGCACTGTGCTACGTGCAATTCGCGTTGTGCGAAGTAGCGCAAACTTCGCAAACTACGCGAGCGTAGCGTAGTTTTCCGCCCAGGCCTAGTTAGATGTGGTGGGCATGAGGAGACCATAGCATTTGCCTCCAGAACACCTTGGGGGCGGAAAACACATATTCTACTATTGAGAAAGAGGCCCTGGCTCTGTGGTTGGCTGTGCAGTACTTCCGGAACTTCTTGTGGGGGAATGAATTTGTTCTTAGAACTGATCATAAGCCCTTGGTGGACCTTTTCACTACCAAAGGTGGTGGTAGGGCCACTCCATGCATAGCTAAGTGGCAGTACAGACTGCACAAATTTAATTATCGCCTGGAGTATGTAGCGGGAGTGAAAAATCATGTTGCCGATTGTTTATCCAGGTTACCCCTCACGGAGAGTGTCAGCAACACTACAACGGACGATCTGGAAATAGTGTGTGCCATTGGTGCTGTGGTGGATACTGTTAAGGGTGCACTTTCTGAGCTTGAATGGTTGCAGGCTGTGTCTGAAGATGTTGAAATCAAAATGGTGGCTGATTTTGTGGCTCGTGGTTGGCCCAATAATAAGGATTTGGCTCCTGAATTGATTCCATTCAAAAGAGTTGGTGAGGAGTTGTCCTTGGTCGATGGGATCTTGCGGAGGGGGGCTTATTGGTAGTTCTTGTGTGCATGCGCAAGAAGATTTTGGATCTGGCTCACGAAGGTCACCTTGGTATTCATGCCATGAAGCGCAGGGTTAGGGAGGACTTCTGGTGGTCGGGCCTGGACAGGTCCATTGAATATTATGTTCGGGACTGCAGTGCGTGTGTTCTTAGTGACAAAACCCAGGTGACTTATCCCTCTCCCATTGACCCCATTGCTGTAAAGAACTTGCCTTGGTGCAAACTGGCTTTTGATGTGGCTGGGCCTTTTGGGGTCACTGGAAATTCTCATAAGTATGCGTTGGTCTTAATTGACTACATGTCCAAATGGCCTGAGGTGAAGTTCGTAGACAGTGTCAATTCCGCAGCCATTATACATTTTTTTAAGGATGTGTTTCTTCGTGAGGGATTTCCTGAGGAGTTAGTGACCGACAATGGCACCCAGTTGGTGTCCATGGAAATGCAGGATTTTCTCGTGGGTGGTTCCCTGCTCGTGGGTGTCCCCTGCATGGAACATTGAATGTGGGGGAATCTGCAGTTGCTGCTGGGGAGCTGCGGAGGTCGGACTGATTAAAGCAAGTTGGCAACTTACGTGTGTTGCACTTCTTTTTACATACTCTCCTAAATATGTTTTCTCTCTATCTGCTTCATCACAGAATTTTAGTAATTTATGTTGTATTTGTTTCATAGTTTCTTGACTATTATCACTTGTTGATTAGGACTAATTGATTGAGCTGTTGTTCAGTCACATTTAATTTGCCTCTAATCTACCTTAGTAACCTTCATATGCAGTAGCCCCTAGAGATGTATTCCCCCTTATCACACCCTTGAATGCTTCTCAAATTTACCATGTTCATCTACAGAGTCTCTCTTTATTTTTAAGTATGTCATTATGACCTATTTAATCTTGTCCCTAAATACTGTATCGAATGACATAGTGGGCTGGAACGCCGCATGTCCTCGCTGCCTATTACTCACATTGATAGGATCACTGGTGAGAGGCCAGACAGTGTCCAGGGCATGTGCTTTACAGTATCTGTCCATTCATCTACATCCCTAGTTCCCAACCAAAAGTCCAATCTAGAGGCTGAACAGTGCACTGATGAATGAAATGAGTATTTCACCTTTGATGCCCTTTAAGGCCCCCCAAATATTTATCAAATCATGGTGTTCTATTATGTTATTATGTCTTGAAGAGTATTCCGTGTGACTGACTCTAGTGTTGGTTCTATTGAGGGTGCCATGCAATTCTACATTATAATCCCCACTCCAGAGTATTGTATTTGACTTCAGATTAATACACCATGCCATTACAGCTTGTAAGTACTGGGGATCATCATGATTAAGACCATAAGTGTTCACAATAGTAATATGTGTGATGGAGTAGTCCCTGAACAATCAAGTATTGTCCCTCTGGATCCACCTCTACATGTATTAGGAGAAATTTGTGTCCCTTTTTAAGTCTCACCTACACAACACATGTGCTGTGCTGCAAGACATATTGTTTACAATTCAGTGGGCTTACAACACGCCCACAGCATACCATTAATTGTTTTCTTTGTCACTCTCATTTGCAATTTTTCGATTGCTTAGCTCCCGTAGGCTTCCCATCCTTTCTTGTGTTTGTTCCTCCCTGGAGCACATGAAGTACATGTGTTCTTCCTCCTCTTTGTTCTTCCTTGTCTTTTTGCAACACACTATTTGATTTTTATAAGTGTTTTAGTATCATTCCTGGACATGCAATGTGCTCTCCTATTTTTAACACAGGCAAACAGCTTCTCATTTATGTTGCTTTCGCCCTATTTGCCGTCTCTATTGACGCTTTTGTTACTTACACCCACAACTTTACTACTCTACTTCATTCCACTCTACTCCACTCTAGGCCACTTCACTCTTTGCCACTGCAATTTACACTATGCCAATCTACACCAGTCCACTCTACACTTCTTCATTACACTCTATGCCACTTTACTTTATGCCACTCTATTCCACCCACTCCACCACACAAAATGTCACTCAACTCTACGCCATTCTACTCTACCCCACTCTATGATACTCCATTCTACTCTACACCACTCTACTATATGCCACTCTATTTTATGTCACTCCACACGATGCCATTTTATGCCACTCCACACCACTCTACTCCATGCCACTTTATGCCACTCTACTCTAATCTACGCCACTCCACTCTATGCCACTCCCCTCCACGCCACTCCACTCTACTCCACGCCACGCAACTCCACACAATGCCACTCTAACCCACTCCACTCTATGCCACTCCCCTCTATGCCACCCCACTCTATGCTATGCCACTCCACTGTACTCCCCTCTATACCACTTTACTCTATGCCACTCTTCCTACACATCACTCCACGCCACTCTACTGCACCCAACTCTATTCTACTCCACACCACTCCACTCTATACCAATCTGCTCTATGCTACCCTACTCTACCTCACTCTATGCTACACAATGCCACTCTATGCCACTCCCTCCACTCTAAGCCACTCAACTCCACACTATGCCACTCTACAGCACTCTACGCCACTCTACTCTAAGCCACTCCATTCAACTCAACACCACTCTACTCTATGCCACTCCACTTAGGACCACTCTACCCTAAACTACTCTACTCTACTCAGTACCAATCTGCTCTATGCCACTACAGTCTATGCTACTCTATGTCACTCGACTGTACACCACTTGATTGTGAGAGCGCACAGGTGTGCCATTTACAATATCTCATCTGATGGATCTTTTTAAGTTGACTGAGAGGCCAAGGGAGTTAGCAATAATAAAACAATTCAACTTTTCGGAAGCCCATTTAGCCACACAATAAGGACCAGGAATCAGAGGTTGCAGTTAAGTCGTTTTATTACCAATTAATAATCAGAACAGTCAAGAGAATATTAAAAAGATCTAAGATTACAACTGGCAAGCTGAAATATCGCTAAAGATTCAGTGTCAGTAGAATAAGATATAAAATAATCACAGCAATACAGAAACTGAGAATTAGAAATCAGTGTTTTATTCTCTCTCCTAAATGTGAATAAGATTCTAAGTTTAGAATAGGAATGGATTATAGAGTGCGGTCTCAAGGGAATTTGGAAATGCGGCATAGTCAGCATAGTAATGACTCCAGTAGAAATCTTTCGGAATTGGGAGAAGGGCCTGATTTAGATCTTGGCAGGCGGGTTACTCCGTTATAACGTGACAGATATCCCGTTCACCGAAATCTAAATCCCATTATATCCTATGGGATTTATATTTCGGCGGACTGGATAATTGTCACCATTGTGACGGAGTAACCCATCCACCAAGATCTAAATCAGGCCCTAAGTGTTTAGCATGAAGCTTCACACTTGCAAGAATAAAGGAAGCTGAGAGGTCTGCACTCCTCCAAGTCTAAGGGAATCTGCCTTAACTTCTAACGGTGTGTACAATAATTAAAACATACAGAAACTTCAGCAACACTCGTATCTCTTCCCACCCCACCAGGAACCAACAATTATTCTTCTCATGGTGTGCATTTGCAACATCACCTGAATTTTCTATCCCACAGAACTTGGACAGTTACTGCAACCTTGAGCATTCCCTTTCCTAATACACAATAATTAGGAGGATTCATCTGCTCACTAGGTCTCCATGTTGCTTGCCAAGATTTCTCTTCTCAGGCCTTACTATGGATAATCTAAAATATACAACAATACTCATTTTCTCTAGCTAATTAAATCATGAGAAAGCACCTGTAAACGAAAGAACAAGCTAACAAAGGAAAACACATTTCAAATTGAAGGATTTTAGTCAAGCTAACTTTAACTAAACATTTAAACATGCACTTCAAATACATGGTTATGCTTGTGCACATATAATTCAAGAACAAATGCAACCGTGAGTAAGCATACATGATTACACTTTCAAATATGACTTTCAGAATATATGCAAAGATGACTTAAAGTATAAATGCAAACGTGAATGCAGAATATATCATCATATTTAAACTGAACCTTAGTTCACAGGTTTATAAAGCTTCAGTTTCTCAGTAGTTACATTTCATTCATGCATTTAAATGTTCACACACGTTAATATTATTAAAGGCAGACAGTAAATATAATGTCAAAATAAATGCAAAATGGCACAATGATAAGGTATAAAGGATGGAATCTAAATTGGACTAATCCAATTGTACACCACTTGATTGTATGCCACTCCACTCTCCTGTATGCCACGCCTCAAACTTTTAGCCATGCTGCTGTAAAACATGGCTAAATGACGTTTGAACGCAAATAGCTCTCACATAGGTGAGACCTAGTGGCTTTGCCAATGCTTGTTTATAAAAGTCACAAGTTCTCTGGAGTATTCAGAATAAAGGTGAAAAATCCATGTGATCTCCAGTTTTTAGCTATATTGAGACTTCCTCCACCCAGCGTTTACGTCACCTCTAGTAAGAGGACATCGTTGTGTCTTGTAGCATATTCTAACACATAGCAGTTTTTCCTCTGATAATTCAGTCCCCATACATTCCACATCATGCACTTGATGAGTGGGGGTGTATTGTCACCATCTGTGGCTACTCTGGTTGACATCGTTTGAGAGGGACCCCCTCCCACTCTGAACCCTAAGGGGCTTATTTACAAGGCCCTTGCGCCACATTTGCGTTACTTTTAACATGGGAAAAGTGACGCAAAATTGGCGCAAGGGGCTTGTAAATCTGCCCCTAAGTTTCCAGCAGAAATTCTAAGCTCTCCGTCTTCCCAACCATTCTTAGCTCCCGTACTTAATTCCTTGACCATTCTAGAACTAGCATATCCACCAGGGATGGCCAGAAGAGTAATTTGAGTTTCCTATATGCTTAGATCTAATTTACCAGTTGTATGGTCTGACTTACCTCAGCCTGGCATTTTCACTGCATGTGTAGCATGTCACAAACATTATGCTAACTCCATCAAACTCAATTTCCACCTGTTCCATGCTCTATACATTCTGTGAAAACAGTTGCACCCCCCTTATTAGTTTTTTATCTCTTGTACTACATGTACCACGTACCGCAGTGCTTCCATCCTTATTAAGTTTCAGTTCCTCAATGTGAGACCTCTACTAAACTCCATCAGTTCACTTATTATCAGCCAGTATATTCTGTGCTTCATTCAACATTGCTGAGACCTTGATCTGTAGGTTCTTCGCCATCTACATGACTCTTGTTTTTCTTATTGCCATTTTTATTTTTGAGGAAGACAATGGCTGCTTTGTGGTCCTTGAATACATGAACTCTTCCATTGATTTGGAATCAAGTATGTGCTGGGTAGAGCATTTTGCATTGTATGTTCATTTCTTAGAGCTTTTTCTTCACCGATGTAAATTTACGGTGGGCTTCTTGTACAGCTTACATATTGTCCAAGTATTATTTATTGAAAGCATTTATAGAACGCACTATCACCATACTGGTATTCTGGTGCTAAAACCTTTACCTGGACTAACAAAGAAGACCGTTTCAGCTAAAAAGTGCTAGAATGTAAGAGAGGGGATTATTTAGAGAGGCGCCAAGTTTTCAAGGCTTTTCTGAAGTGCAGAAGATCAGACAGGGATCTAAGAAATCAGGTTGCTGATTTCAAAGCTGGGCTGCTCTGACCATAAAAGTTCAACCACCTTGTCTTGTCTTCCTGAATTAAAAAATACAGACAAAATTGGCTGTTGTGGAGCAGAGGCATCTCCCTGGGGAGTATCTTTTAAGTCTGTTTTCAAGGGGCACTGGGCCACGACCCTGGAGTGCTTTAAAAACTATACATAGTGGTTTAAAAACTATTCTCTGTTGCAGCGATAACCAATGAAGATCCTTCAGTGCATTAGAAGCTGATAACCTCCTTTGTTCTATTCAGTGCCAATTTGGCAGTGGAGACTTGGACTCTATGTAGTCTATATAATAAGAATTCCGGCGCTCCCCAGCAGGAGGGCATTGCAGTAATCTAACCTGCTTAAGATAACACTGCATACAATTAAAGTTTTGGCAGTGGAAGGTAACAAAGGAAGGAGCTTCCGGAAGCCCCGGAGTAGCGAGAAGCATGTCCCCTCAACTTTGTTCACATGACATTCCATGGACAGCTTGTTGTCAGAAGTGACCCCCAAGCTGTGGCCCGATTCGGATTGTGTAGGCCCTTCATCAGTTGGTACTGGCCAGAAGTTCGATGAAAGTACAACAGGGACTTTATTTCCTGAGCAGCACAAAAGCTTGGTTTTGTCCCCGTTAAATTTGAGGGAATTAAGGTTCAGCCAGCTGATGATTTCATTCATGCGATTGTGAAAGGCATTGATGGCAGCCTGCTGGTTGCTGTCAAATGACAAGATTAGTTGAGTGTCATCAGCATAGCTGAATAATCTAATATCATTGGTTTTGATGAGAATAACTAGTGGCCTCATATATTTGTTGAAAAGAATTGGGCCAAGTGCCGATCCTTGCGGAACCCCATATTTCATAATTTTGAAGTCAGAGCAGTAAGGTGGAAGAGCAAGTGCCTGACATCGTTCTGACAAATAGGAGTGCATCCAGTTAAATATGGTGCCATATACTCCGATTGAGGCAAGTGGATCTAGGAGCATATTGTGGTTAACCATATCAAATGCAGCCGAGAGCTCTAATAAGATCAGGACTGATGACTGGCCGCCATCTACCAGCATCCTAAGTTCGTCCATGGCCAGGAGCAGAGCAGATTCAGTCCTGTGTCCAGGTATAAACCGAACTGTTCCTCCTCTAAGAGGATGAGGTCTTCAACATACTGAGACAGTTTTTTGCTAACAAAAAATTATAATATTTTAACTGGGTAGGGCAGGAGAGATATTGGCCTATAGTTGCTAGGCCTGGGCGGTGAACTCCACTCCGTTAGCAGAGTTAGCAGAGTTTTCGGCAGTCCGCAGGGGACGTGGAGTTTTTTCCTCACTTGCCAACGTTAAGTTGCCGAGTGCATGCAAGGAAAATCCAATGCTAGATCACCTCCCAGTGAGATTTCTCAATGAAGGCGGTCGCAGAAGGTCGCTACCGCTCACGTTGAGAAACTATCTGTTCGCGCTGAGAAAGTTGCAGCTTGAGTAGAAAATCTACTTGAGTGGCATTAAAAAGCAGTGCACTACTGTGCTGCGCATGGTGCCATTCGCACTGACAAACAGCCAACGCTAAAAATCAGCACGAACGGCGCAACCTAACACCCTCCGCCACTTGCAGAACTCCACATAGTGCAGTAGAGTTTTTAGCGGAACTCTGCAAACTCCGCCCAGGACTAATAGTTACTAAGAAACAATGGGTCCAAGAAGACTTTTTTCAAAATAAGGGTAACTATGGCCTTTTTCTGAGTCTTTACAAAACCTATGAGGCAGAGGGTCAAGTGGCGATCCTGATGAAGTAGACATGGCAATAGTTTGGAAGCAGTCCTCCGTTAGGGGTTCAAAGTGTTCAAACTTGTTCCCATGGCTATTGGGCGAATTAGCCAGTATAGATGGTTCAGTCTTGGTAAGACTAGACATCTCTATAGCCGCAGTGCCTTCAAGGAAGCCGGCAGTTAGACTGGGATAACTCAGCTAAAGAGGGTCCCTATTTTCCTCCAAAATCTTGCTGATCTTTTCCTCAAAGAACTCAGCGAGGTTATCACAGAGTGCCTTTGACGGTATATAGTATCCTGGTTCAGGCACTCCGGATTTGAGACTTCTCGCATAATGTCGAAAACCTTTTTGACATTATTTGGAGCAACAAGAATGGCATTGGCATAGTACTCTGCTTTTGCCCGGCCAATCTTCTTCTTGTATTCATATAAAGAGTTCTTTAGGATCTTTTTGTCCTTCTCTTTATAGGAGGGGTGGCACCTTCTCTCCAATTTCTTACAAGCTTGTTATAGTATTTTCAGGGATGTGATATACCAGGGGGCAGATGGTGTACGGGGTATTTTCACATTTCTGATAGGTATTTCTACATCAAGGGTTTCTAGAATTCAACCATCTAGAGCTTTATAGTTTTCTTCCACTGTACTACTGGAATCAACTATAGTAGACAGGTTAACTAACTTGCCTTGTACTGTCTTGTTGAGTTTATGCCATGCCCTAATAGATAGCTGTCTGGCTACAGCCAGCTTAGAGGAACTAGCTTCCCTTCTATGAAGATGGGAGGTTTCCAAAGCATGGTCAGTCAGCAGAGGGGTAGGGTGTCTCCCATAGTAATTAGCCCATCCATGGCAAAAATGAGTTCCAGGGTCTGACCACCCTGATGAGTGGGGCCCTGTACTAACTGTTGCATGCCCAAAATATTACAGTACCCTTGCAAATCCTTAAAAGGAAGTGATAGGTCCCCCTTCAGCCCATATATTAAAATCTCCTAAAATAAAGAAATTTGAGTGGGTGAGGGTCATATTAGTAATGATCTCATTGAAAGGTTGCAAATATGTACTCAAAGGCCCTGGAGGGAGATAGCTGAGAATACAACTTTTTCATCTTTCAGAGTAATGCCCGGCAATCCAGGGCCCGATAGTTCATCTAAAATGAAGTATACAAGGTTCCATCTTTCATTAAAAATTATTCCTACTCCTCCCACCTTCCAGTAAATACGAGGTTTGTGGAGGATTTTAAATCCTGGCAGGGATGGTATCACAGTCCCTGTAATTAAGGAATTGGCAAGAATAGGATGCAATGGAGCACCTGGGATTGGTCTTGGTGCAATGTGCCCTCTCTACCACAAACATTAAGGAAAGGTTTTCCTGTCCAAAAATAGCAGTCAGCATTTTTTTCTATAAAGTCCTCGGCCTTCCTGGGGGCGCTAGAGAGCCGGCAAGCAAAATGGCTGCACCCTGGTGAGGCTCCTGCAGCCCGGGCCTAAATCCGTCATAATCCTGGAGTAGGTGACACCTAAACCAGCGGGAAACAGCAACTTTGGAAAAGAGGCACTTTGTGCAAGTTGCATCTGGGGAAAATAATTGCTGCCACAACCTGCAAGTACGCTAAACGAGTTACCAATTGCGGAACAAGAGATCAACTCAAGATGGCGGCTATAGGAGTGCGATGAGCACCGAGGCCACTCTTGTAGCGCTCACAGTACCAGGCCGGACTGAAAACCGCCTTCCTACAAAGCGCCCGGTAAGACAGGGGGCTGCGGAGTGTCTGGCGACCGGTGTGTGACAGCCTAACGCAGGAGCGGGAATGTCAGCCCCCGAATGCTACATTTGTGAGAACGAGAACACGCTGCTGCAACTAATCGGACCGGAGGCGCGGCTGGAGCTGGGGCTCGCCGCGCGAGTGGCTGATTCCGGGTGATTCTGTGATGTGCTGGGCCTGGAGGGGGTCCCTCGCCGAACTGATTGGCGTTTGGGCTGCCCCTTGGGTACGCGGTCCGGCCCTAGCGGCGAAGTAGAGAGGTGAGCGCGGTCGGGCCTGCTGACTGTGGGACGCGGCCTGAGCACTGCGGTTGGCGGTATGGGGTCTTATTCGGGGCTCGGCGGCCGCAGAGCATGCTGAGACCAGCGAGCCTGCTTGCATTCTCTGGCCTAATTTAAGCCGGTCCACCCAGAATAACTGCATCAACAAGAGGCTCGGCTGGGGCTCCCAGATACAGACTGAAATAGAGTTGTACAGAACGGGGAGAACTGCACACTGGGGCCTCGCGTGGTGGAAGGAAAGGGGCAAGAGCGCTACTCCCATAAGGATTCCCAATCAAACCAACTAATGTGGTGTAGGCACAGATCACTGCCTAGATTGTGCAGCGCTGCTAACACAGTGCACAGAGTAGCACCAAAACATACCAAATACTAAAGGGCCTGTGTAATATCACTGCACCCGACATTTCATCATGGGAGAACAGAGGGCAAGCAAGCGAAGCTGCCCTTTGAGCCTCGCAGGACCATGAGAGGACCAGATGGAGAACAAGCTTCTAACACGGTGCAAGGCTCTCAACCAGATGATTCGGACTTGCGTTCGCTGCTGAACACGATGAGACAGAGCCTCAACTCCATTGAGACCAAAATGGATGCACTGAATGTGCGTATGGATTACATCACCCAGCGGCTGGAAAAACATGATGGGCGCCTCAGTGAAACAGAGCAGAGAATCTCGCAACTGGAGGACACCACCACCACCACCGGAGGTGAACAAAAGCAAACCATGGAGCGCCTGTTAAAGGTTATTGCGGCGAAGAACGAAGACCTAGAGGCGCGCTCGCGCCGCAATAATATTCGCATTCTGGGAGTACCGGAGTCCGCAAATACAGGACGGATGGAAGATTATGTAGAGCGCATGCTGATTGAAGTGTTTGGCGCATCCTCCTTCTCCAAGGTATTAATAGTGGAGCGAGCACACCGCTCCCTGGGTTCGAGACCGCCTTCGGGACCCCCCCCCCAGGCCCATCATTGCGTGTCTTCAGCATTATAAAGATAGGGACACTGCACTCCACTTGGCATGAGAAAAAAGAGACTTGCAGCACGACGGTCACTCCATCTCTATATTTCCAGACTTTATGTTACTAGTCCAGGAGGCTCGGAAAAAGTTCACCCCTGTGAAACATAAATTACAGCAGGACACTATCCCGTATGCGATGCTATATCCAGCAAGGCTGCGTGTTCCTTTCCGAGGCAAGCAACATGTATTTGTCAATCCTCAACAGGCACAGGATTTCCTCAAGAAGACATCCTCCTGCAGCCCCAGGTCAGACAGGGATGACAGTGAATCCGGGCCAAACTCCCCACTACAGAACATCGACTGAAACACAGGTCTGGCTACTTATTACATGACTGACACCTGCCTGATGAACTGTACGATCAAACTATTTGCAGCTATATAAAGGGAGACGGGACGATGCCACAAACTAATCACAGGGACAGAGGCCTAGACATATGTACTGAGAAAGGCCCCTTATAGATTGACTATTAGTGGTTTGTTTAAAATGCACCGAAACCCTGTTTGCCCCCGGGCACCCCCGAACAACCGGGGTGTAATGCCTGGCTCTCTTGTGTACAACCCCCCTATGGGTATTCCCCAACAACTAGATAATGGTATATTGTTTTGTTTTTGTCTGTCTCACATATACATCTATCTATTTGGCCCATACGTGACTGTGCTAGGTTGCTCATTTCCATTTGAAACCAGAACTTCAACAGTAGTTTGCAAATTGTGCTTTGTAGTGTATCGAGGCCTCCATTTACAACACCATTTTCTCATGAACATTATGTGTGGACAGAATAGTTGGGACTTTGTAGGGAACCATCTTCTCCTGATGGATTGGGCAGAGGGTGTGGGAGGGGGGAGGTGGAAGGGTTTGTTGCTTGTTGATGTTTGCAGCAGAATGGCACATGTAGAACACGATGAACGAATCAGCAGTACAGTCATACGCATTGAGGGCGGTGCCCGTCCCAGCACTAAAACGGAATCTGTGCAGATTAAAATCCACCAACTAACAAATGAGTGCCCCTAAAAGCCATACAAATCATGTCATCATGTTACTGACTTTGAATGTCAGAGGCTTGCACGACCCTCGCAAGAGAAGGAAGATACTTAATTACTTAGATAGACATCAAGTCCAAATAGCAATGATTCAGGAAACGCACCTTGATCCAGGATCCCCGCCTGGGTTTGCTGGGAAATGGGCCATGCATAGGTGCTTCGCCTCATACTCGACCTACTCAAGGGGCACCGCTATACTTATCAAAGCTGGAATTAGGTATAGTCCCTCAGGCGCGATCCAGGACCCCCTGGGAAGGTATTGCATGATGTGGGGGCGACTAGCTGGACAGTTTGTGACATTTGTTAATTGCTATGCGCCAAAATGTTGATGATGAGCAGTTCTTTAACACACTATGGGGCCGCATACTAGAAGTGGGCTCGACACATTTAGTGTTGGGGGGGGAGACTTTAACCTTGCCCTACATCCAAATATTGACCGTTCCTCTGGCACAGTCGAATCTCACACTAAGGCAATGCAGCACTTAAATACTATTAATAAGAGAACCATATGCTAGACGCGTGGAGAGTTCTGCACCCTGAGCGCTGAGAGGGTACTTTCTATTCCTCTGTGCATGCTAGTTGGTCGAGAATCGATTATTGGTTGCTGTCGGCGGGGTTTTCTACATGGCTAAAAGAGACAGAACATCTCGCTCAGACGTGTTCAGATCACTCCCCTGTGATGCCCTGACTCTGTCCTCCCACTAACCCCTCTCCATATTGTTCATGGGGACTCCAGCCCACAGCGCTACTGGATGTCAGTTTTCGGGAGGAACTGCGACAGGAGATCCAGGATTTCTTCCCACGCAATGTGGGCAGGGTGCAGACTTTGGCCAACGTATGGGAAAGTATTATGGTAACTGTCAAGGGAATTTGAATCTCCAAAAGCGGGGGAATATTACGAGTTATTAGGGGCACACTAGCGAGGCTGGAACAAGATATTAAGGAAGTTGAGACTGCCATAGCAGATGCCCCCATGCCACAATTGCACACACAGTTGAAGGAGTTATTGCTGGAATTTTCGGACACGACGGAGATAGAAATCCTATTTTGTGCTAAATATACTCGTGCTCGAGTGTATGGAGAGGGTGCGAGACCCGGCAGGGCACACGCAGAGACAGTAAGAGCCCCCCGGTTCATAAACAACATCTTCAGTGTAGAGAATGAGGCAGGCGAAATGCACACTAACCCTATAGTAATCCTGAATACCTTCACTTGCCACTACCAACATCTGTATAGTTCACAAAGATCTGGTCAGATTGATGTGGCAGCATATTTTGAAGATACTGCACTTGGCTGGATCAGCGATAGTCGAAGGGAGTTTCTCGAGGCAGATATCGAGGAGGATGAGGTGCAGGAGGCCATTATGCAACTACGCTCTGGCAAAGCCCCGGGCCCTGATGGCCTCCCAGTTGATTTTTATAAATGTTATGTAGATGAGTTGGTCCCTATTCTCAGGAAGGTATATGAGGAAGCCAGAGAGACTGGTGCTCCCCCGCTATCCACGCGGCAGGCCTTGATCATATCGCTCCTTAAACCAGGTAAAGATGCTACCAAATGTGACGCTTACAGACCCGTATCCTTAATAAATTGTGACTCTAACATTTCAGCTAAAATATTAGCCAACAAGCTTAATTTGCTGATGGAGGGGCTGGTGTTGCCCGATCAAGCAGGATTTATACCTGGGAGGGCAACATCACACAATTTGCGCACAATTTTCACGCTTCTACAGGACATTGACCCTGAATCCAACGCAATAGCTGTATTCCTGGATGCAACAAAGGCATTCGATTCACTAGAATGGGAGTACCTACTTGCAAGTCTGGGTAGAATGGGCCTACCAGCAGCATTTCTCAGCTGGATAGCTTTACTGTACCATCAACCCATGGCTGTTGCACAGGTGAATTGTCTGCATTCTGCCACTTTCCGGATTCTAGAGGCACCCGACAGGGGTATCCCTTATCACCCTTATTATTTGCTCTCGCTGTCGAGCCATTGGCTGCCAAACTTCGTCAACACCACAGGGAATACGCCATACCGTACCCCTCGAGACATATCCTAGTGTCCCTTTATGCTGATGACATCACCTTATATCTCTTGGTACTGAGTATTAGTCTGAACCCTGTCCTCCGGGAGCTCATTCGTTTTGGAGACCTCTCGGGGATACAAATCAATTGGAGCAAGTCCCAGATCTTCCCACTGACTCCCTCCACTCCAGAATTCCCTCTAGACTTCCCACTAACATGGTGCGATTCAGAAATAAAATACCTGGGAGTGAGGATTGCCCGGGACAGGGGTGAGACGCTGAGGGCAAATTATGGCACTGCCTTAGACGCCATCACAACCTCAATTACTCGCTGGATATCTATGCCGCTATCCCTTGCAGGCAGGATAACACTGATGAAAATGATAATCCTGCCAAAGTTACTTTATCTATTTATCAACATACCATACCACCCAGGTCGCCCCTTCTTTAGTGCGATTACCTCCCAACTCATCAGGCTTGCACAGAGAGGTAAACAGCCCCGAATCAGCTGGCAGACATTGCCACTCCCATATTCACGATGGGGTTTTGAGGCACCCGACATTGAGCTTTACTTTCTGTGCGCTCAGGCGCATCATGCCATTTATTGGCTCCATCCGCCATCCTTCATGCCTCACTTGGCTATTGAGCAAGGGTATATGGTTTCATTGCCCGCGACTGCCTTCCTTGGAGCGAGCGTTCCAGATTGGAGCCCCAAGTACTCCACTGTAGCATGTACGAACCTAGCATGGAAACGTATAGCCAAAAAAGTGGGAAAGCCCTTTCTGTACTCTCCATTGATGCCTCTCCCATACCTACACCTTGCCCCGGTCACACAGGAAGCAGCCTGTAGGAAAATGCTTAGAGTGCGTAACCTGAATACCCTGGGAGATCTATATCAGGATGGGACATTCAAGACTAGACACACACTACTGGGGGGTGATGGCGGCACGCCCTTAGAAACCTTTTTGTACATTAGACTGCATCATGAGATCAAGGCCAATACTCCTGCGTTCCCACAAGAACCCTCTAGATGCGGCACAATACACACTCTCCTTCAAATGACTGGTGCAATACATGTGGTGTCTAGATTATACCACATGGCTTCACTGGAACGGCCATACACACAGCAGGAAGCAAGAAGGGGATGGGAACTGGAGCTCGAATCCGCGCTCACGGATAAGCAGTGGGAATATTGCTGTAAGCAAACGGAGGCCATCACGGCGAGCAGTCAGTTAAGAAATATACACTTTAAATGTATTCAAAGAGTTTACTATACCCCTATGCGTTTACACAGGTATAAGCTGCGTGATAATGATCGTTGCGATAGATGCAAAAGCTAGGGAGCGGGATTCCTACACTTGGCATGGCAGTGCGAAAAAATACAGGCAAATATGGCAGCAGAATCAGTGTGGACTCTTAAAACATGCCATCATTAAACGCTCCACAGGCCCCACTCCATGGGTTTTGCCTATGGTAGTAGTACCAAAAAAGGACAGTAGTGGAGCAGTGCACATTTGCATTGATATGCGCCAAGCAAACAGACCCAGTAAGAGGGAGAGATACACTGGTCCACACATAGCGGGCATGATCATGCAATTGAACAGAGCCAAAATGTTTTCCCTACTTGACCTAAATAAAGGATACCATCAACTCGAGTTAGAGGAGAACTGCAGGTATATTACTACTTTTTCAACTCATGTTGGTTTGTTCAGATATCAGAGACTGTGCTTTGGAGTATCTTCAGCTGCTGAGATATTTCAGGATTTTATTAGCTGAGTAATTCAATGTGTGGTCTGAGACCTGCTCTCTCCCCAGCAGCTCCACCGTCTGTGCCGCTGACCTCCAGGACCTCCAGGAGGAGGTGTTCGAGGCTGCCCAGGCCCGGTATTGTGCCCATTGCTCCTGCTGTTCTGGTCCTGTCTGGCTGTAATTTTACGTGATTGTGCCTGCTTCAGTTTTTGTACCTGCCATTTATTGTCAGTATGGCCTGCCAGTTATTGTATTATTGTGCCTTGTTTAGTCTTGCCGTGCCC
The DNA here is from genome assembly GCA_963921515.1 of Calotriton arnoldi. NCBI lineage: Eukaryota > Metazoa > Chordata > Amphibia > Caudata > Salamandridae > Calotriton > Calotriton arnoldi. The sequence continues at coordinate 495,605 of CAWUFW010010313.1, read as the reverse complement.
ATTTCCTCCCCACCGCTGCTGCCCCTGTACCCCTCCCTCTGCCAGTTCCCGCTCCAGCCTCTCAGCTGCACGTCCCTCCCCTCTCTCCTATTTAATGGCGGCCGCTGCCGGGAGCGAGAGCAAGACCTCTGACCTCTGGTCTGAGACCTGCTCTCTCCCCAGCAGCTTCGCCGTCTGTGCCGCCGCCGATGACCTCCAGGAGGAGGTGTTCGAGGCTGCCCAGGCCCGGTATTGTTCCCGTTGCTCTTGCTGTTCTGGTCCTGTCTGGCTGTAATTTTCCGTGATTGTGCCTGCTTCAGTTATTGTACCCGCCAGTTATTGTCAGTATTGCCTTCCAGTTATTGTATTATTGAGCCTTGTTTAGTCTTGCAATGGCCGGTTCCTCCCCGCTGCTGCTGTCCCTGTGGCCCCTCCCCCCTGCCGGTTCCCGCACCGGCCTCCCAGCTGCACGTCCCTCCCCCCTCCCCTATTTAATGGCGGCCACTGCGCGGTGGGGCCGAAGGCGCGCCAAAGGCAAGTCCGTCTGCGTCCGTCCGTGACCCGACCGCGACCAGGCCAGGGACCCTGGCCCACCGACCATCCACTGCTACGACTCAGCGGCCCTCCTCGCACTTAACCCCGGAGGGAGCAACAACTGCCAGCGGTCCACGTCGAGCACCACCCACGGACAATTCTCCTGCGGTCACTGCCTTCAGACCTTCACCACCGTCCGCACCGCCACGGCCACTGCCCCCACACCGAACGCAAACACCACTGACACCCTGAGGTGTAACCTGCTCAACATGCGCTCCCTGCACAGACACGCCGTAGAGATCTGGGACCTCCTCGACACCCTCTCACCAGACGTCACCTTCTTTACAGAAACCTGGACCAACGCCTCCTCCGCCACTGACATCGCCACTGCCATCCACCACGGATACAAGATCCAGAGGAAGGACCACCCCAACCACCCAGGAAGAGGACTCGCCATCGCACACAAGAACTCCCTCCGACTCTCCGCCTCCACCACGAGTAACACCTTCTCCACCGCCGAACACCTTCACTTCCAGATACAGAGCAGCCCTAGAACGATGCTTTGCGGCACCCTCGCCTACAGAACCCCCGGACCCCGTGGTTCGTTCGCCACTACCATCGCCGACCTCATCGCCCCCCACGCCATCGCCTCCATGGACTACATACTCATCGGAGACCTGAACTTCCACCTCGACAACCCCAGCAACCCCAACTCCACCACCCTCCTGGACAACCTTGCCTACATCGGACTGAAACAACTCGTCACCACGCCTACCCACAAGGCAGGACACACCCTCGACCCCATCTTCGTAGGAGGTAACAACATCCACTTCTGCCACACCACGCAACCTCCATGGATGGACCACCACTGCGTACACTTCCACGTCAACAAACCCACACTGCCCAAACCTGCACCATGCCCACCATGAAGGAACTGAAGCAAAGTCACTGAGAAGCAGCTCAACTCCACCCTCAACCGCGGCGCCCCAGCCACCTCGACCGATGCCAACCTTGCAGCCAAAGAACTCCACAGATGGATCTCCAACTGCACAGACGAGCTCGCACCCCTACGCAACCCCAACAGACAGCACCCCAGAAAAGCCACCTGGTTCACCGCCGACCTCTGAGAATCCAGACGCACCTGCAGAAGTCTCAAGAAGAACTAGAGAAACAGCAAAAAGTCAGAAGATTGCACCATCTACAAGGACGCCATGACAGAATACCACCAACGCATCAGATTCAACAAAAGGACCATTATCCAAAGCAAGATCCTCGCCAACTCCAGCAACTCCATGGAACTCTTCAGCGTCATCCAGGAATTCACCAAGCCCCCAAGCGTAACCACGGACATCACCCCTTCCCAGGAGATCTGCAACAAGCTCGGATCCTACTTCCATCTGAAAATCAAGAGCCTCTACGACAACTTCTACGACCAGACACCTGACTCCGAAACCACTTCCTCCTCCAGCAACGCCAGCCAGCCCACCATCTCCTCCTGGTCACCAGTAACCACCAAAGACACCACCTCGATCAAGAAAGGCATCCACTCAGGGGGCCCCCATGGACCCCTGCCCACCACACATCTTCCACAGAGCCGCCACCGCCAACGCTCCAGAACTGCGATGCACCATCAACGCCACCCTCAAGACCGGCATCTTTCCCGACAAATGGAAACGCGCAGAAGTAAGACCCCTGCTCAAGAAGCCCTCAGCAGATCCCACGGACCTCAAGAACTACCGACCCATCTCCCTCCTCCCCTTTGCGGCCAAAGTCACAGAGAAGACCATCAATGCACAACAAACAAAATTCATCGAAGAAAACTCCATCCTCGACCCCTCCCAATCCGGTTTCCGCAGCAACCACAGCACCGATAACCGCTCTACTACCCGCCACAGATGACATCCGCACCCTTCTCGACCAAGGACACACTGCGGCCCTGATCCTACTCGACCTCTCTGCAGCGGTCGACACCATCTCCCACCGCACACTGACGCCAGACTCCACAACGCCGGCATACAAGGAACTGCCCTCGACTGGATCCGCTCGTTCCTCCCCGGCAGAACCCAAATAATCAGACTGCCACCCTTCCTCTCCGAACCCACTGTAATCAACTGCGGAGTACCCCAAGGACCGTCGCTCAGCCCCACGCTGTTCAACATCTTCATGGCCCCCCTCGCCGCCATCGTCAGACAGCACGGACTCAGCATAATATCCTATGCCGATGACACCCAGCTCATCCTCTCCCTCACCAAGGACCCCATCACCACCAGACTCAGCTTCCAGGAAGGAATGAAGGACGTTGCATCTTGGATGAGCGGCAGCTGCCTGAAGTTCAACTAGGAGAAGACAAAGGTCCTCGTCCTCGGGTCCTCCCCCTCCGCATGGGACAACACCTGGTGGCCCACCACCCTCGGCAGCCCACCCACCCCCACGGACCTCCAATGGCTCCCCGTTGAGAAGAGAGTCACCTTCAAGATGCTCACCCATGCCTACAAATGCCTCCACAACACCGGACCCCAATACCTCAACGAGAGAATCACCTTCCACGTACCAAAGAGAATCCACTGATCTGCCGACCTCGCCCTCACCAAAATCCCACGCATCCGAAGAGCCAGAACAGGTAGAAGAGCCTTCTCCTACATCGCGGTTAAAACCTGGAATGATCTCCTGGCCAACATCAGACGCGCACCCTTCTGAACATCTTCAGGAAAACACTCTTCGACTGACCGGAGCGGCACACCTCTCTAACCCCAGCACCCTGAGACCCTCACGGGTGAGTAGCACGCTTACAATTCCCCTGATTGATTGATTGTTGCACATGCTTTCAATTACAGTGATGACATACTGGGAGAACACGAGAGAACACGACAAAACCCTTATCCAAGTGTGCCAGTTACTTGCTAATGCAGGTCTCACTCTGAATGCCGCAAAGTGTGGGTTTCATAAAACCAAACTCAAGTTTTTTTGGGCACATATTCTCTGATGGGGTAATGACTCCAGACCCAGGCAAGGTGTAAGCACTGTCATACCCTTGCCCCCCACCCAGGATGTTGCCAGGCTGCGAATCTTTCTAGGCATGGCCAGTAATTGTTCAAGATACATTCGCAAATTTGCTACGGTGAGTGCCCCATTTAGAGACTTGACAAAGTGAAATATACTGTTTCAGTGGTCTCTGGAATGCGACCAGAGCTTCAAAGACATTAAACATGCGATTGAGAATGAAACTGAAATGGCCTACTTTGACCCCAAGTTACATATCAAAATAACGATTGATGCGAGCCCAGTAGAGCTAGGGACAATCGTTACACAACACATGGCCATCTGAATGCTCAGAAACACATTGCGGCCTATGCTGGTCGAAGCCAGTCTGAAACTGAACATGTATACTCTCAGTCGCAGAAAGAGAATCTGGCTGTGGTGTGGGCCTGCGAACAATTTTTCATGTATTCCTCTACGGAAAATGATTCACTGTCATCACGGATCACCAGGCTTTGCTTGCAATTTTTAGGAAACCCGAAGTCTACGATGTCCCCTCGCATCGTGAGGGGGGGGTTAAGACTGCAAGAGTATGACTATGAGATTGTGCACAAACCGGGGAAGGATCAAAACCGAGAAGATTACTTTTCACGAGTGCCGCTACGTCATCACATTTCGACTTCAAGCACAGCTGAAGCATATCTCACTTTCATTGTGAGATTCAGCACACCAGCCGCTCTGTCTGTGGAACAAATCATTGCTGCCATCAATGCAGATAAAGACATGACCATAATCAAAGACCTTAATACCACTCAATCATGGAGGAGAAGTGCCTGGCCCCTTGCGAATGATGTTGAATTCTAAAAGTTCAAAAATGTACAGGATGAGTTAGCAGTTACCCAAGAAGCCGTAATACTGCAAGGTTCGAGAACCATCATACCTGGAAGCCTAAGACAGCGGGTTATCGAGCTTGCCCATGAAGGAAACCGTGGTATCGTAGCCACCAAAAGAGCCTTAAGAGATCATGTGTGGTTCCCTCAGCTAGATGAGCAAGTCGGGGAGGAGATGAAGGTGTGCCACATTTGCAATTGTTTGTCCTCCAAGGTGACACAGCACCCAGTCACAATATCTGACATTACTACCCATGCCGGTGAGAGGGTTGCAGTTGACTTTATTGGGCCTTTAGGAAATGGACACCATCTCATAGTAGTCAATTACAAATATTCATGTTTTCCTTTGGTGGAAGACCCATCTTCAACAACCCATGACAAAGTCATAGAAGGCTGGATGACATCTTTGCAGCGTGGTGTATCCTCAAAATCCTAAAATCTGATAATGGCCTGCCCTTTAACAGCAAAGAGTTCAAAGAATTTCTTGTCCGACTCAATGTCAAACACCAAAAGAGCACACCCCTCTGGCCCCAAGCCAATTATGTAGTTGAATGATTCATGGGCACCCTCAAGAGGGTCATACAGGGTGCGTCGATGAAAGAAATCAATTGAAACCAAGTCATGTGTCAGGCCTTCTGGGTCTATCAATCAACTCCTCACTCCACAAGTGGTGAGAGTCCCGCCACCTTGCTATTTGGGAGAGCCATCAGAACAAAACAACCTCAATGGACCCTGGATCGATCAGTGAATACTGACAAGGTTTGAGACACCGACGCAACTCAGAAAAGGAAAATGAAAATGCATGCAAATGAGCGTCGTCATTCCCAGGAGACAGTCTTTGACAAAGGAGACTAGGTACTGTTAAACAGAGACGAAAACCGAAAAAAGACACTTCTTTTGCCACTGATCCTTTACAGGCTGTGGTGTGCAAGGGACATATGGTGACAGCACATCATCCTGGACAATCCATCACTTGGGACACATCACATTTTAAACACCTACCGAGACACTTGTCAATTCCTGAAACCATGCGTGAGGGGACCCTGCCAGTAGGTCCGGCTCAAGTGCCTGAGCCTATGTTGCCGCTGACCGATCAGGGTGGACCTCGATCCCCTCGGATCACCCGAGCCGGCAGACAAGTGCGAGCGCCTCGCTGACTAATTGAGGAAATGTGATTTCAGTGATCTGCCACTTTTTCTTTAACAAAGGGGAAGATGTAGCATATTGATGTTATCCACAATAGGACCCTTGTGGTTCTGGGCAGACTCTGGAACAGAAAATACGTAATATGCAGAGAGGTGTTAGGGTGTGGTTAATGGGAAGTATGGTGTTATGCTCAGTGTGAGAGCTGAAAAATAAGGTAATGCTTGACCGCAGCTCTCATGTGGCGTAATTCATCTGCATGCTCCAGGGCTGGGGAAGATGATACACTTATGATGGCTACTGCTATATATTGTTAGAAAAGGGAACAATATATTATAGTGCTTGCGAGGCATAAACACACCACTCCCTAGGAGGAATAGGGTCTCCTGTCCTGCCTCGGTCTCAGAGGCTCAGTGATGGCCTTCCCTGCCACTGATCAAGCTGCTCTTTCGTGGTGCCTCTCACTTTTGCTGGTGCGCTCGTAGTTGGCTGTGCCTTCTTATGCAACTCCAGCACCGATGGACTGGGCAGTGGACTTCCCTTCCTCTAGCCTTCCTCCAGTTGCACAGGTTTTAGGGGCAGAAGCAGAATCTCCAGGACACCTGCTACATTTCCAAAGCTCTGACCTCTATACTCCCCTTAATTCACTGGGGTTGCAGCATGTTTATTCCTTGTTTATTTCTTGCAGCCACCAGTGAGTTTTCACAAGGGAGCAGCTTCGTTAGGCTCTCTACCCCCAGCGTTCAACTGTGGCTAATATTCTTCAACAGTCAGTTCCTGTCCCTGCATAACACCGTGATCACATCACAATCCTTCCCTACTACTTGTAGGAGACACATAGCTTCCACTACCTATAGGTCCTATTAAGAACTCATTAATCATGGCATTAAAAACATTGAGAAACTCTGGAAGTACCTTCTTTAAAGTCGATTCCCAAATACTACTGTTGACACTTGAAACAAAATACTTACTATCACATATACACACCCTTCCTCCTTGCCTTAGAGAACATACTCACACTACTCTTTATGGCATGTGGCAGACGTGTTATCCTGTTAGACAATCCTATACAACTGCTACGTTTTTGTGTGTTTATATGTTTGTGTGTGCATTCATGTATGTATACACACACATACATGAATGCACATTACATATAAACATGCAAAATCTTTACAACAGAAGGCTTCACATATAAGTGGTGTCAATATTGCTAAATATACCAAAGCACATGAAAAAGGACACTGCATTTTCATTGTGGAATTACATCTTTCTTGAAAGCAACAGTAATTACACTTTTTTAACACCTGTTTTTGCTTGGAAACTGACTAATTTCCTGTGAAGCTTGTTTATTTTACACAAAACCATGGTAGACAGCAAGTACCGATATGGAGAGCTTCACTGTCTCTTTACACTTTGAGAGTGAAAAAGTATAGCCAGCTTACTGTAAAATATACCCAAAAGTCATTTTCACTGTACCAATGCACACTGCTTCGATAGGAAAGCCCTAGGATACATTTTTACATTTACAAATGCTAAATTCAGATTGGTAGCAGCTAGAGCAATATTTCAAGGACTCATTTTAATATTTATTCAAAATTCAATTTAATTGTGAAGTCGAATTTTATTTATTAAGCAACAGGTACTTTTACAAAGTTACAATTTTACTGCCTAACGATTGTGAGTGTTGTAAGTATTCAACTGTTACCTGGAAGCCAGATGGTCTCTTGTGGTAAGATGTGGATTGCTCCCAAACAGAGGACAAAGAGCATGCGTGTGGGGAGGTGCTGTCCTTCCCTTGACAGGATGACCTGCGGGTCTCTCCAGGGCCAATGGCACTAGCCCCCTTCTGCCCCTTGAGCACCAGATGGGGGATGACTTGGGCTCCACTCTCTCCTCGAGTGCCCTGCAACACAGCATGAAGACTCTGGTGCCTGGGAGTGCAGACAGGGTGTTGTTCTGCTGGCTGATACTGGAAGGGCTGCACAAGATGACCTCATCAGCAGGAGAGAAGCAGCAGGATCCTGCAGAACAGAAGAATGGCGCAGGTAGTCAGTAAAACCAGCTTCAAACAAAGTGTGTCCTTTGGAGGTCAGTAGGATTGTTGAGTATGCATGAATCTCAGCCCAGGAGTACCACATTATGCTCCATGTGGGCTATTCATTATGTTGCTCTTGCTCTTGCTTGGGGCACCACTGACATATTTGAACAGTGTTGTAGGGGGGCTGCCACGGATGTCATAGTCCCCCTTAAGTATTCCTTGAAAATCAACCATAAAATTCCTGCGGCCTTACGAGCCTGACCGCACAAGAACGTTTGCATTGTATTCGAGCACTCACAAAGCAGGAACTTATTCTTCCATGCTTTTGAGCAGGTGTCTCCAACCAGTCGATTGCGAGATACCAGTAGCTTGCAGAAACCTTCAGAGTAGCTCCCAGCCTTGGGTACATTTTTAACTAAGAACTGATATAAGTGTTGTGTTTTAATTTTAAAGTTAAGGAAAGGTTATGTTTATTTTACATTATTATCAGGCTGATGATAGCAGAGCCTTATTAATGAACAGTGCTCCACTCAGATTTATGACCCATGTGGGTCACAGAGGTTCAGAACTGGAGCACTGAGGTACTGAACTCCTAAATAAAAGTCCTTCTTAACTCAATATTGTAGCTTGAGAACAAAATGATATTTCAGAATGCTTTTAAATGAGAGACAATTACAATGAAGTGTTAGCTTAATAATTAAGTTAACTCTTCATTTTAATGTTCTGTCACACTTACAAACAGCAGGCATCTTGCTCCAAGTGTCTGGTAAACACAGTGCCATATTTATAACTGAAAAATATAGTAATTTTCTTTCAAATGGGAGAAATTTAAAGTGAAGAAAAATGTTTCAATTAATTGTTATAAAAATGGCACCATGTCTACAGGCCGTTGGCAGTAATATGCCTATTGTTTGGAAAGACACTTTGACATGGAAGAAAATTAAAATTATTAGTTTTATGTAATGCATATAAACATAAAGTTATCTCTTCAGGTGAATTTCCTCCCATTTCAAAGTGTCACATTCAAACACAGCAGGCAGGCATCTTGCTCCCAGTGGCTGGTAGACACGCTACCATATTTATAACTGAAAAATATAGTCATTTTTTTTAAATGGGAGAAATTTAAACTGCAGAAAAATGGTCCATCAAATGCAGAAAACTGCTGCTTATTACGAACATTTTTGCAGAACATTTTTCTGCACCTCAAATTTCTCCAATTAAAAAAAATGGTTGTATGCTTGTGTTGTACATGTAACTGTTCTACATATTGTGAAAGGTATGTCACCCATACACATATATTCCATCATTCACACTCAATTTCATACATCCACACAAACCATGCAGCCCTATCACAGTACCCCAGTGACAGTATTTTGTTCAAACCAAAGTATCGGGCTCCATGGACATTTGGTTTGAAGTCAATTAAGCTAGGCAAGGGGCTGTCTGGTAACAATGCACAAGTTACTTGGCATTCAGTAGCTCATGACAATTTTCACTGATCTGATGTAGCTCTCATTACAGAAAAGGTTGGAAACCCCTGCTTTGCAGTGTATGGACCCCTTGTGGTGAGTCTCAAGGTTGTATTTTATGTGGCCTAAAGAATTGAAAGAAAGACTCTGACACGTTTAGAGTGGTTTTGAATAGCAATTGTTTATTGAAGGATTTATTGACAAACATTGCAACACATATATTTTTAATGACTGCAGTTAAATGTGATTATTCGGTCCATTGAATGTCATGGTGATTCCTAATATGTATTAATTTTATATATGTGGTGAATTCTTGACAAGGCAAAACAGTTTGCCTTATATTTTAACATGGGGACCCCTTGACAAAGCCAATTGGCTTACCTTATATATTGATGTGGTGACCCTTTGGCAAAGCCAATAGGCATGCTTTATTTAAAATGACACCCACATATATTGTGATGTTACCTCTGGAATAGGTGGGGTGTTATAATGATGTAATATTACCCACTAAGGGTCAAATATAATTTTAGAATTCCATCAAAAGGTATTGCCATCTACCTTAGGTATATATTTGTAAATTAATGCATAGTGTTCAATAGTGTGTGTGTAGTAATGTTAATTTTCCTTTTCCTTTTCGAAAGAAAAAGCACTGACTGCTCAATGATTTACTGAGTGTTGTAATTGCATGCTAGTGGATAGAAATTACTATCCCACACTACCTCCCCTAAGCAGGCCATTAACTGCTCTGCTTCGCTACCCTGAGAGAGTGAAGTGCTACAATTGGAGGGGGGACACAGTGGGCCTCAACCTGCTTGGCAAACTAGAGCACCAGGGTCTACGGGTTCTCAATGGTTGATTTCCAGGTGACATCCTCCCAGTTTTATCTTTCCACTCATTCAATGGAAACTCACTAATAGACTACACACTGGAATCCCTGCCCTTGTTAAAATTAATCTGTTCATTCAAAATGGCCCCAAGATCCGAGAGCGACCATCTGCCCCAGGAGCTGGAACTTGTGCTCGCCCTGAGCGAGAATAGACGCATGGCAGAACCTGAAGGCTCAATATATATGACCAACTTAAAGAGAGTAAAATGGTCTTCAGTCACAATAGAATTACTGGAGCAAAAAGCTGATTATCACCTTCAAAACACCCGGAACAATAGGAATTCTTCAAGGGAGAACTGGGAAGCATTCAAAGACTCTTTTTCTTAACAACACGCTTCAAGAGTCAATCCAAAAAGGGCCTTTCAGCTGCTCACCCAGTGAACGGCCGCAATTACCACACGAGCAGGGCAAAGAAACTACTAAAATGGAAAGTCAGTAAGTCCCTGCCTGCAGTCCGGCAGTCTCCTCACAATGAAACCAGACCAAACCGGGAGCTAAAATGGCCAGCCTGGAGTGCAAAGAAGGTAAACACAGAAGCCTTCTGGGCCAAACTAATTTGGGACATCAAGCAACACAACTCCAACGCATTCTGGAGAATGATGAATGCCTTAAGAAATCCATTACAGTCCCGCCTGGAATGCAACATCTCTGAGCAAGCATGGGCCACCTTCCTGATTGCCCATTTCAACTCACATAACGGTACAGCTGCTACACCTGAAGTTTAAGGGGACCCCTCACCTGAGGGAAACAGCACGCCAACTGCCAAGCCCAAAGATAAAGACAGTGTGCCCATCATTGATGAAAATGCCATACACTAGCAGATAACTAAAGATAGAACCATCGGAGCCCCAGGTCCAAACGGAATCCCCCAGGCCATCTACAAGACCAACTTAATAAAATGGGCTGAGCACATGGCCTCACTGTTCAATTACACCCTAACTGGAACCATGATACCAGCATCTTGAAAAGGCTCCATCATATCGCCCATTTTCAAAGGGGTGACAAATCAAAAGCAGAGAACAATAGATTTATAGCCCTCATAGATAATGAGGCAAAATACTATGCGGCCATTTTACTGGAGCGCCTTCTTGACTTGGCCACTACAAACTCAATTATAACAATCAATCAGACTGGGTTGCCTGAAAAATATGGGACTTCAACAAACATCATGGCCTGTCACTACTGTTTGACTCCTCAAAAGTTTCCAAATGTCCTCTTTACATATGCTACATCGACTATAAAGCCACTTTTGACTGTGTAAATCGAAGCAGGCTCTGGAGGAAACTAACAAGCTGGTTCATACCCTGGGGCTCTTAAGAGCAATTGAAAATCTGTAGACTAACACCTGGGTCATAACCATGTTGGGAAGCGGAGTCAGCCTATCCAGGGCCATTCCAACATACTGTGGACTTAAACAGGGGTGTGTCTTGGCCCCTATACTTTTTTTTATCTATTTCTGGCAGATCTACCACCTGCTCTGACCTCCATCAACTCCTGTGCCCGAAGTTCGGCTCCATACTCCTCTCAAATCTTCTCAACGCTGATGATCTGGTGTTTATCAATTGGATGAAGGCACCTTCTGTATGACACCCAAGTATACTCCACTATGAACTGCCTGACAGTAAACACCAAGAAGACAAAAATCATGAACTGCTGCAGAAGAACCAATGGAAAGTCTAGTTGGTTTCTTGACTCCATCAAGGTCAAAGAGAACAGTGAATATAAATACCTCGGCCTGTTATTTGACATCAACGAATCCCTCATATCCCAGAAAGAGGAAACCAAAAGAAAAGGGATAGCCCTAGCAGCAGGGCTAAGGACCCTATTCAGAAATCTAAATGGTCTGTCATACAGCCCCATCTTAGAAATTGCCAGGGCCAAGGTGGTGCCTACCCTGGCTTAAGGAAGCAAAACCTTACAGGGCAGATATTCAAATGTCCTGGAAATTATCATTGCAAGAATTAACAGGGACATTTTCCGACTCCCCTGCTACACATCACCTGCACAGATCAGGCTGGAGTTTGGTTTAGTTAAACAATCCTTTGCCAGGCGAGCAGTGTTTGCCACCATCTGCTACAGATTTAAATCCACAGATGAGAACACCATAAACCACAATGTATGGTTGGAAATAACCAATAGATCTCACTCACCCGCCAGAGAGTATCTTGATGCAACAGCTGATTTGCTCGGTTCAGCAGAATTATGTCCTGCAACAGCGAGTTATGAAACTTTCAAAAAAGCTGTCAACAAAACGTCCAAAATATTATCATCTTTAGATGACAGCGCCACCCTAGAGAAACGCTAACACGCAGGATGATATTAAACAGCTATACATCATTGAAACCGAAGCAGTATCTGAGGGAACTTTTCAGCAGTAGGATAAAAGGCAAATATTTGAAATACCGATGCAGGATCTTGCATTCAAATTCACATGGCACCCCTTGGTTGAGGACAGAAGGAAAGATGGTTTGCAGGCTGTGCGGCCACGCAAAATAGGACGCAATTCACATTATATATTTGATCCCTTTGCAGGTCCTCCCTAAGCCTCCGTCGATGTTGGCTGCATCCTCTCTATAATCAGTGTGGGGTGGGCTCCTGCAGACAAACGATACTGGTCTGCCTTAATTCTGCTGAGCTACAGTTAATCTCCCGAACAGTGAAATAGCTCCATGGGGCTGAAGGAGCTCTAAAGAAGGCATCTAATTGGACAGAACAAATTCTCCCACCCTGAAATTGTGCTTCATCAAGATAAGGGGGAGACATACTAGCCTCCAGACCAAACCCGTTATACCAGTTAATAACTTCTTCGGTACTCTGGGATCGTACAATCGCACTTTTAACTTACCCCTTCAGCGACTCAACCAGTTGTCCCATAGGGCATGACACAAAAGGGACGGCAAAGCAGGGTGGACACCCCGGGATACCCCACGCCCGCATCTTAGTTATAGTTTCAGACGGGGTGGGGGTAACATCTTAATGCCCAGACGAAGTTTCTCAGACGAGTCAATTCAACTGGCATTCGAGGGGGCTACGCTCTATTCGTGTAATCAACTCCTCATTTGTTTTAGGCCCCCACGTCTCTCAGGGTGTAAATCAAAGTAATGAAAGAAGTTCAAGGAACACAATATGCTCAAGGACTGAAGTTTAGGTACAAGCACGCCGGATAAGTCTACTCACATACTCCGCACTTACTTCATCGAAATGAGTCATCCATCTTTTTATGCTGATTTAAAATGTTTTTATCCGAAATCAATGATGGGACTGTATATGCAAAGGTTTTATTGATTCTGCATAGTAAAACATTACATACCTACACAGCACAAGGGCACACCCAAATGACGAGAAGACCGGGACACTAGAGGCTGCAGACACCATGTTCCACTAGCACCTTTGTTCCAATTTGGATCATTGCTGCCTCTATCTTTTACCAATTTTAAGGACCTCTGCCCCTCAGCTGGAGTGTGTAAGTTTGTCATGAACTTAAAAGCACTTTAACTTTTACTCTCTTTTATTGTTTTCTCCTCTAAATATGTGCAATGTTGTATATTGTAATGATTGTAAGTAATTCAACAATAAAGAATATTCATTCATTCATGTGCTACCATGGGGTCCTTGGCTCTCAGCAAAGAGACAATTGTTGTTCTACTTGTGCAGGACTCACATCCTGCACAACTAACAACCCTATTCCTTACAGAAAGGATTATCACTTTTGTATAGGTTGGCAGATTTAGCCGCGTGAAGGTTAGCAGACTGTTCACAGGCTTGAATAAAAATAAATTAAAAAAACATAAAGGCCTCCAATTGGAAGAGGAAGCTTTCTGGGTCTGCTGACTTAGAACTGAGACCACAGACCCGAAGGCTCTACATGGCTGGGCGCAAGATAAATTTTTCCCTTGCAATTGCTATTATAGAACACCGTGCATTGTCTCAGCGCCATGAAAAGAAAAAGAAAAAAGGCCACATAAAATGGAAGGGTGAGTACACTCTGACCCGCAGGCCTTAGTGGAGGGACCGAGAGAGGGCCCTCACAGAAAAATAAATGTTAGAGAAATAGCATGGACAGTGGCCAACCCCTCCAGCACATGACCAAATACCATGCACTACAGGGCTTGCGCATGTTTGAAGTCAGAACAAGCCTTGGCCTTAGGCCCATACCTACTGCACACAGCTAAATCCACACACAACTGGAGTTGGACACTAAAAAGGGATATGTAGGACACCATAAGAAATGACTGCCCAAAAGTAATGAACATATGTTTAAAAAAACTCAGAAATTCTCTTTATAAGCTGTTGTTAGAGTGAAATTATAGTTATTAAACTAGATCGAAAACCCCTTAAATTTGACATTAATCGTTAGCTGAGCAAACCATAACTCTTGCAGTACAAACTGTATCTCGCAGCCAAAATGCTCAGTCTTGTGTATATATATATATATATATATATTACCTACTGGCGGTCGCCAGTAGGTAGTTATAGTTAGGACCTATTTTCCATAGGAAATTCACAACATTCTATTTCCAATAACTTTGGTGCCGGTTGATGAATCTTCGCGAAAGTTTCAAAACTCGTGGGGCGCTCCGGTCTGCTCCTATCCTGAAAGTTTCGGAGTGATTCGACAAGCGGGGGCTGAGAAAAAAGGGGGTTCCCAAAACGTGTTTTCCCCATGCAATTTTCCATAGGAAACTTTAGACACGGCTACAGCCCGAACTGCTGAACGGAATTACACCAAATTTGGCAAACAGGTAGTTCTTGGTTCAGAAAGAACCCTTTTTGTTAAATGGTGTAAATCCGTTCAGTAGTTCCTGAAAATTCGAAAGGAAACACATCGATATCTGGGCGGAGCCTAACCACACATGTCATAGTGAGATCTGATTGGTTGTCAGCACTTCATCCTGGAATTGCTGGCAGCCATCTTGGGACCAATATAAATGATAGTACCCCATTGAAATGCATTGTAGTGAATCGAAGATTTTGAGGGTTACCAAAAGGAGAACTATAAAGGGTGATAACAGACTTTAGTTACATTAGAATTCATTTGTTGATGGTACCATACTAATTTCAGGAATTGTGGTGTGTTCTAAGGTGATTTTACCCTGTGAAAAACCTTCTGCTGGGATATCAAGAATCATGTTTGAGAGAAAACTATTTTCACATGCTTGTCCCGTACAGTTTTGGAAGGTGCTCCAGAAGCTAAAATGAGAGCATATTTTCTGTAAATTCACATTATCTTTCTCAGTCATGTGAGAATGAAGTCTGACATTCTCAGTAAAACATGTACATCCAACAAGGGCAGAGACTGTCAGTTGATTCCTTTGTGTTCTACTGCAGCTTCCCAGAGTGTTCTAAAGAACAACTAGAGTGCTAACAGCCTTACTTATGACAAAAGTATGGCACACCTGAAGCCATCTTGATTGGAATAAACTGGTAACACTTAAAACATTTAATTTAAAAAGGAACAAAATGATGGGGTTCATTTTGTCATAGAAATTATGGTTAGTGCTGTAGAAAGAAAAATTAGGACATGTTTCAAGTGTGATCTCAAATATCTTCCTGTTATATTTCAACAGGAGCAGCCTGTCAGTTGATGCCTTTGTGTTCTACTGCAGCTTCCCAGAGTGTTCTAAAGAACAACTAGAGCGCTAACAGTCTTACTTATGACAAAATTATGGCACACCTGAAGCCATCTTGATTGGAATAAACTGGTAACTCTTAAAACATTTAATTTAAAAAGGTACAACATGAGGGGTTTATTTTGTCATAGAAATTATGGTTAGTGCTGTAGAAAGAAAAATTAGGACATGTTTTAAGTGAGATCTCAAATATCTTCCTGTTATATTTCAACAGGAGCAGCCTGTCAGTTGATGCCTTTGTGTTCTACTGCAGCTTCCCAGAGTGTTCTAAAGAACAACTAGAGCGCTAACAGTCTTACTTATGACAAAAGTATGGCACACCTGAAGCCATCTTGATTGGAATAAACTGGTAACACTTAAAACATTTAATTTAAAAAGGAACAAAATGAGGGGGTTCATTTTGCCATAGAAATTATGGTTAGTGCTGTAGAAAGAAAATTAGGACATGTTTTAAGTGAGATCTCAAATATCTTCCTGTTATATTTCAACAGGAGCAGCCTGTCAGTTGATGCCTTTGTGTTCTACTGCAGCTTCCCAGAGTGTTCTAAAGAACAACTAGAGTGCTAACAGCCTTACTTATGACAAAAGTATGGCACACCTGAAGCCATCTTGATTGGAATAAACTGGTAACACTTAAAACATTTAATTTAAAAAGGAATAAAATGATGGGGTTCATTTTGTCATAGAAATTATGGTTAGTGCTGTAGAAAGAAAAATTAGGACATGTTTTAAGTGAGATCTCAAATATCTTCCTGTTATATTTCAACAGGAGCAGCCTGTCAGTTGATGCCTTTGTGTTCTACTGCAGCTTCCCAGAGTGTTCTAAAGAACAACTAGAGCGCTAACAGTCTTACTTATGACAAAAGTATGGCACACCTGAAGCCATCTTGATTGGAATAAACTGGTAACACTTAAAACATTTAATTTAAAAAGGAACAAAATGAGGGGTTCATTTTGCCATAGAAATTATGGTTAGTGCTGCAGAAAGAAAATGTAGGGCATGTTTTAAGTGAGATCTCAAATCCTCTTCTATTTCATTAGAAAATTCTGACATGCAGACTGAAACAATCACTTTCAATATCAGCAGTAGACTTCCAGTTAACTCCCTGGTGAGCAGTAGCTTTACTACAGTGATCTAATGAACAACTAGAGTGCTAACATTCTGAATTTATGGCAAATGTGTGACACATCTGAATGCCTTCTTGATGGAATCAAAGTAAAAACTGAAAGCATTTCCTACTGAGGAGACTGCAGTAAATGACGAAATTAGGAAACTTCATAACAAATAAGTCTCCCAAGATGGCCACCAGAGAAAAAGAGCCCAAATGTAGCACACATATCACCCAGATGTAGCCCACATATAGCCCAATGACAGAAGTGTGCAAAACACTTTTTATTTTTAGTTTTTCTGCAGTTTTATATAGTGCAAACTGGTCAGGTATTGGAGCGTTACATCTTACTTGGACCCCTTATTGCATATTTTGCACGAAGTACATGAGATTGATCTTGCGAAACATTGAACTTTACGATTCTGTTAACCTGAAGTTGGTCTGAACCGGGCTTTGTAACACCCGTTTTTACCTACTGGTTTTAATTCATTCTCACTGTATTGTATTAGGAAAGAGGATTTACTGTTTTTATGCACACTTTTATGATCTATGTTTCTAAATCAGATCAAATAAAGTTTAATGAATTCTATGGCAGGACGGAGGCGAGGATTATGCATATCTTTCCTCACTTTATTTGCATAGCAGTTCAAAGAAAACGTAACACAACAATCATTAAACAAAAGACTACACAACCCATGAACCATTAGGGGGTAGTCTCCAAGGCAACTATAGTCCAATCATATCACAGTCCATCGTATATAATATTGTGACGTCCCTTCCGCTTCCTCTTTCTTCACTGCTCGTCAGTTAAGTGCATTCCCTACATTCTTGGCTTAATCTGACGTTGTTGCTGTTTGTATAGCCGTTTCTTGTGCACGTTATTAGCATTATTGCCTTGGTATTGTTTCATATTCCCTGCGCAGCAGGACTCTTGCCCGAGCGCGTTCTCCCCCTCGCAGTTTCTCCCGCTGTGTGCTCTGCGCGCGATGAGATCCTGTCAGGCGCGTCTGGTCCGAGCGAGGCAGCTCCGTCGAGCGCTCCCGCTGGTCTTTACGCGCGTTTGGGAATCCGGTCACTCTTTTAGTGTCCGCTTGATTCCCGACCAATCCTCGCCTAATTTTGACACCGCTACGCGGTGAATTCCCCACACGGCCACGTCAGTGACCAGCACCACCTGGTGGTGGTAATTGGTATTGCGCCTCAGTCTATTCTTATAACAGCTTCGGGGAAAGCCCAGCTGTTGGAGCACCGGCGAGGGGGCTGCCTTAAGGATTTTAAGGGCATTTGTTCTGTGCTCACACCCTCTGCTATCATGTCTTCTCCAGAAGACCATTTTTATTCCTCCTACCAGGAAGTGGAGGAGGAATGGCCCCCCAACTTCTCCCTCCAGCAGTGGACCAAGCCCTCTCTCTGGCTATTTCTAGGGCGCTGGCTCCTCTTAGGGATCAGGTTGATAAGCTGGCGAAAAGCATCCCTGGGGTGTTCAGTGACCCAGATCTGGTGGTGGTGGGTCCCAGTAGCTCCCAGATGGGGAATAAAAGGGCCGTTAAGCATAACGCGGGGCACTTGGAAGGATTTGATAAACTTACGGAGACCTTCCTCAAGAGTGCGCGAATGCTAAAACATGCACCCTGCCGGGAGGAGGAGGGCCCGGAGAAAATTGCGACACTGTCACCACTATTGTAGACCCCGATGGCGGGTTTCCCTTAGAGGAGAGGGTGTACCGGAGGACGATTTTCCTCCGATGAGGATAAGGACTCGGGGCATCCCTGGCGTCCAGAGTCCCACTCCTCTCAGTCCCCGGTTGGGGACGGGGTCCACTCGGACATGTTCGAGCCTACCCAAATTTACCATCCTAGGTCGGCAGAGTGGACACCTGACGCCAAAGTGGCAGAGTATGTGGTGGGGAAAATCCATCAACCCCTTGAAAGGGAGGTCAGGATTAGGATGAGGGGAGAATGCCCCAGGCCCTCACTGAAGGGGAAGGTGGCACACACGCCTGAAATTGATGAGAAACTATGTACCTTTTTCTCCAAGTATATGAGGGATCCCAAGAAAGGAATTGATAGGTCTTGGACGTGGTAGGGCCCTTGACCCAAATTATTCAATTGACGGAGCGTTCAAAAGAGTCAGGATCCCCTTTGTCCACGGATATTGTGGCTGGCTGGGCGCACTACCCTAAACCTAAAACACTACCCCTCCACTACCCAAACACCACTGCACTACCCTAAACCTAAAACACTACCCCCAGCACGACACCCTACACTACCCAAAAATAACTGCACTACCCTAAACCTAAAACACTACCACCAGCACGACTCCCTACACTACCAAACACCACTGCACTACCCTAAACCTAAAACACTACCCCAGCATGACTCCCTACACTACCCAAACACCACTGCACTACACTAAACCCTAAATATACCCCCAGCATGACCTCCCACACTACACAAACACCACTGCACTACCCTAAACCCTAAAACACTACCCCCAGCACGACCCCCTACACTACCCAAACACCACTGCACTACCCTAAACCCTAAAACATGACCCCTACACTACACAAACACGACTGCACTACCCTAAACCTAAAACACTATCCACAGCATGACCCCCTTCACTACACAAACACCACTGCACTGCCCTAAACCCTAAAACACTACCCCAGCACTACCCCTACACTACCCAAACACCACTGCACTAACATAAACCCTAAAACACTACCCCCAGCACAACCCCCTACACTACACAAACACCACTGCACTACCCTAAACCCAAATTATTCAATTGACGGAGTGTTCCAAAGAGTCAGGATCCCCTTTGTCCACGGATATTGTGGCTGGTTGGGCGCACTACCCTAAACCCTAAAACACTACCCCCTCCACTACCCAAACACCACTGCACTACCCTAAACCCTAAAACACTACCCCCAGCACGACACCCTACACTACCCAAACATAACTGCACTACCCTAAACCCTAAAACACTACCACCAGCATGACTCCTACACTACCCAAACACCACTGCACTACCTTAAACCCTAAATCTACCCACAGCACAACCCCTACATTACACAAACACCACTGCACTACCCTAAACCCTAAAACACTACCCCCAGCACAACCCCTTCACTACACAAACACCACTGCACTGCCTTAAACCCTAAAACACTACCCCCAGCACGACCCCCTACACTACACAAACACCACTGCACTACCCTAAACTCTAAATCTACCCCCAGCATGACCCCCTACACTACACAAACACCACTGCACTACCCTAAACCCTAAAACACTACCCCAGCACGACCCCCTTCACTACCTAAACACAACTGCACTACCCTAAACCCTAAAACACTACCCCCAGCACGACCCCCTTCACTACCCAAACACAACTGCACTACCCTAAACCCAAAAACACTACCCCCAGCAAGACCCCTACACTACCCAAACACCACTGCACGACCCTAAACCTAAAACACGACCCCCTACACTACACAAACACCACTGCACTATCCTAAACCTAAAACACTAGAACCCAGCACGACCCCTACAGTACACAAACACCACTGCACTACCCTAAACCCTAAAACACTACCCCCAGCACGACCCCCTACACTACACAAACACCACTGCACTACTCTAAACCCTAAAACACTACCCCCAGCACAACCCCTACACTACCCAAACACCACTGCACTACCCTAAACCCTAAAACACTACCCCTGCACGACTCCCTACACTACACAAACACCACTGGACTACCATAAACCCTAAAACACTACCCCCAACACGACTCCCTACACTACCCAAACACCACTGCACTACACTAAACCCTAAATCTACCCCCAGCATGACCCTCTACACTACACAAACACCACTGCACTACCCAAAACCCCCCTACACTATACAAACACCACTGCATTACTCTAAACCCTAAAACACTACCCCCAGCATGACCCCCTCACAACACAAACACCACTGCACTACCCTAAACCCTAAATCTACCCCCAGCACGACCCCTACACTACCCAAACACCACTGCCATACCTAAACCTAAAACACTACCCCCAGCATGAACCCCTACACTACCCAAACACCACTGCACTACCCTAAACCCTAAAACACTACCCCCAGCACTACCCCTACACTACACAAACACCACTGCACTACCCTAAACCCTAAAACACTACCCCAGCACTACCCCTACACTACCCAAACACCACTGCACTAACATAAACCCTAAAACACTACCCCCAGCACAACCCCCTACACTACACAAACACCACTGCACTATCCTAAGCCCTAAAACACTACCCCCAGCATGACTCCCTACACTACCCAAACACCACTGCACTACCCTAAACCCTAAATCCACCCCCAGCACGACCCCCTACACTACCCAAACACCACTGCACTACCCTAAACCATAAAACTTAGAAATTCACTGAAAAAACCATAGGTTTCAGGGGCGTTATAGTTAGTTGGACATTTCACTCGTACAAAACCATAGAAATTCCCCCGTTATAGTTAGTTCAGCTAACTATAACTCACTAGCACTCCATAATGCACTGCTGATGACGTCACATATTACATCAGTCATGACATGGTCAGTGACATCACTCATGACATCACTGATGACATCTCAAATGACATCACTGATGACATCACTGATGACATCATCCAGTGAATGTGTGTTTTTCTGAAAATTAAATATGTTTTATATATGTATATCTCAAGGTCGATGGAAGAATAAATGGGTATATAAGTGTCTAAATGGATGATTTTGTTTTGTAAAATTGATTGTATAACTGACTAAGTGTATCTTAGTGAATACATGGGTTAGTGAGTAATGTTTAAATATGAAAATATCTGTATCAGTCTCTCACTTTGTGTATAAGTGGCTGCATGGGTTGGTGAGTAGCTACATGAGTGTCTATATGGGTTATTAGTTGGTTTTTTGAGTATCAGTATGAGTGTCTGAGTGTCTGTATGGTTCGGTGGGGGTATTACTTAGTGCATAGATGCATGAATGAGTGACTCACTGTTTGTATGTGTTGAAGACAGCATGTGTGCAGGACTGTATAGGTGGATGAGTATGTGTATGGGTGTGTTAGTGAGTGAATGGCTGTCTCAATAGTGTCTTTATGAGTAACTACATATGTTTTAAACTAGTATATGTGAGTATTGGTGTATATAAGTGAGTATATGTGAGAGTGAGAGATTGGAAGAGTTCCTGTACAAATAAGTAGGTGTTTCTATAAGTGATTGTTTAAGAGAGTAAGTATGTGTAAGTTTCTGTAGAAGTAAGTGTGGTAGTGTGTGTATAACTGTATATGCAAGTAAATGGATGTTTGATACTTTGTTTGCATGTGTGACTATGTGTGTGAGTAACTCTATGGATGAGTGGCGGTGTGTAACAGGATGTATAGGTGTATGAGTACATATGATGAGTGAGTACATGTATGAGTGACTCTATAGGGACTGTTGGTGAATGAGTGGATGTGTGTGTAGATCTTGGAATTACTGAATAGGTGTGTTGTAACTGGTATTGGTATGTCCATTGTTTTGAAAATGTTAGTTTGTATTTTTGAGTGTGTGTATCAAAGGTTATATTAGGGTGAGAGGAGGTCTGCCACTCTATCACAGGATGTCATCAGTGATGTCATCAGTAATGTCATTTGAGATGTCATGAGTGATGTCATGAGTGATGTCACTGACCATGTCATGAGTGATGTAATATGTGACGTCATCAGCAGTGCATTGCGGAGCGCGAGTTATAGTTAGCTGAACTAACTATAACGGGGGAATTTCTATGGTTTTGTACGAGTGAAATGTCCAACTAACTATAACGCCCCTGAAACCTATGGTTTTTCAGTGAATATATATATATATACATATATATATGTATATATTCACCATCTAACTTGTGTCATCACAAACTTCCAAGCCCTGTCAGCAGCGGTGCTTGTTTAGGTTTGAGGGACCGCCAGTAGATAATATGTGTAAATATATATATATTGGGGGCACCCCGGGACACTGCAGGAGCCGGCCCTGGGGGGTGGTGGTCCCCAGGGCCATCAAGGGCTCCAGGAGGGGGGCCGCGCGGCCCCCCTCCCTTTGTGTGCACAGCCCCGCCGGGGAGGTGGTGGTCCCCGGGGCTCGGGGGTCCGAAACGGACCCCACATTAAGATTCTTAGTGCCCCGGGGAGGTGGCGGTCCCGAGGCGTGTGGGAGGGCTTGAGCCCCCCACACAGGTAATTTATTTTTTTAAACGAAGCTCCGGGGGGTGGCGGTCCCCGGGGCTGCGGGAGGGCCCAGTGCCCTCCCGCACCATTTTTAATTCAAAGCCCCGGGGGGTGGCGATCCCTGGGGCTTGGGGGGGCCTTAGAGGCCCCCCACACAATTTTTTCATTAACCCCCGCATGCCCCCGGGACTTGGCCCACCCGGGGGCCAAAAAACAACGAAGCACGGGAGTCCGCGCTTCGTTTTTATTTTTCACCGCGGGATCCGCGCATCCTAAGCGCATCCCGCCAATTTTAAAAAAATGCTTTTTTTGGCCCTGGGGGTCCTTGTGGGACCCCCTAAGCAGGCCTAGGGGGTCAGGGTGTTTCTACCCTGCCCCCTTTTCGCGTTTTGCGCACTTGTTTCTCTCATTTCTTGTGCCTCGGTAGAAGATGGCTGCCAACACTTCCTGGTTTGGAGTGTTGACAGCCAATTAGCATACAGCTCGTGATCGGGAGGGTGCGCGGATCCTCCGCGGCCATAGATATATATGTGTTTTTACTTTTGATTTTCTCAGCAACTACTGAACGGATTTACACCATTTAACAAAAGGGTTCTTTCTGAACCAAGAACTACCTCTTTGCCAAATTTGGTGTAATTCCGTTCAGCAGTTCGGGCTGTAGCCTTGCATAAAGTTTCCTATGGGAAATTGATTTTATGACTCTTACTTTTTGAATTTCTCAGCAACTACTGAACGGATTTACACCATTTAAAAAAAAGGTCGCTTTCTGAACCAAGCGCTACCTTTTTGCCAAATTTGGTGTAATTCCGTTGAGCAGTTCGGGCTGTAGCCGTGTCTAAAATTTCCTAAGGGAATTAACATGGAGAAAACACGTTTTGGGACCCCCCTTTTTTCTCGGCCCCCGCTTGCCGAATCACCTCGAAACTTTCAGGATAGGAGCAGACCGGAGCGCCCCACGAGTTTGAAAATTTCGCGAAGATTCATCAACCGCCGCCAAAGTTATTGGAAATAGAATGTTGCGAATTTCCTATGGAAAATAGGTCCTAACTATAACTATCTACTGGCGACCGCCAGTAGATAATATATATATATATATATATATATATATATATATATATATATATATATATATATATATATATATATATATATATATATTAACGCTCCAAGTTACCCTGTGTAGGCAAGGACGCACTCGGGCAACAGCTGGCAAATAACTTTTTATTGGGTAAAGACTGTAGACAGGCAGGATGATTCCTTTTTCCAGTTTGATGTCGATTCTTTGCCTGACGCGTTTCAGTGTTAATGGCGCTTTCTTCAGAGGCTCGACCATCAAATCAAATCAAATGCTCGTTTAGACACACCTCATCTTTATAGTCAATTGACCGCCCTCTGTTGGACTCGCATAGATTTCTGGGCATTGTAGTGCGTGTCTGACATTAAAGCTCCAAATGGATGCAGCAATCACGCTGTGGATCAAAATTCAAAGCTCTAGAATGGGCCTCATGATGCCTGTGCAGTCCTAGATCCCTTTTGTTGTCCCACAATCGTGGCTTGGTGATTTCCCAACCCAGAGCGCCGTCCAATTATTGCGGGGTGGTGCTGTCCTTTCACGGCAGGGCGCTGTGTGAAAATTAACGCTCCAAGTTACCCTGTGTAGGGAAGGACACACTCGGGCAACAGCTGGCAAATAACCATTTATTGGGTAAAGACTGTAGACAGGCAGGATGATTCCTTTTTCCAGCTTGATGTCGATTCTTTGCCTGACGCGTTTCAGCGCTCATGGCGCTTTCTTCAGAGGCTCGACCATCAAATCAAATCAACTGCTCGCTTGGACACACCTCATCTTTATAGTCAATTGCCCGCCCTCTGTTGGACTCGTGTAGATTTCTGGGCATTATAGTGTGTGTCTGACATTAAAGCTCCAAATGGATGCAGCAATCACGCTTTGGATCAAAATTCAAAGCACTGCAATGGGCCTCATGATGCCTGTGCAGTCCTAGATCCCTTTTGTTGTCCCACAATCGTGGCTTGGTCGTATTCCCAAACCACGTGGCCCCCAATTATTGAAGGGTGGTGCTGTCCTTTCACGGCAGGGCGCCGTGTGAAATTTAACGCTCCAAGTTACCCTGTGTAGGCAAGGACGCACTCGGGCAACAGCTGGCAAATAACCATTTATTGGGTAAAGACTGTAGACAGGCAGGATGATTCCTTTTTCCAGCTTGATGTCGATTCTTTGCCTGACGCGTTTCAGGACTCATGGCGCTTTCTTCAGAGGCTCGACCATCAAATCAAATAAACTGCTCGCTTAGACACACCTCATCTTTATAGTCAATTGCCCGCCCTCTGTTGGACTCGCGTAGATTTCTGGGCATTGTAGTGTGTGTCTGACATTAAAGCTCCAAATGGATGCAGCAATCACGCTGTGGATCAAAATTCAAAGTCCTACAATGGGCCTCATGATGCCTGTGCAGTCCTAGATCCCTTTTGTTGTCCCACAATCGTGGCTTGGTCATATTCCTAAACCACATGGCCCCCAATTATTGCGGGGTGGTGCTGTCCTATCACGGCAGGGCGCCGTGTGAAAATTAACACTCTAAGTTACCCTGTGTAGGCAAGGACGCACTCGGGCAACAGCTGGCAAATAACTTTTTATTGGGTAAAGACTGTAGACAGGCAGGATGATTCCTTTTTCCAGCTTGATGTCGATTCTTTGCCTGATGCGTTTCAGGGCTCATGGCGCTTTCTTCAGAGGCTCGACCATCAAATCAAATCAACTGCTAGCTTAGACATACCTCATCTTTATAGTCAATTGACCGCCCTCTGTTGGACTCGCGTAGATTTCTGGGCATTGTAGTGTGTGTCTGACATTAAATCTCCAAATGGATGTAGCAATCACGCTGTGGATCAAAATTCAAAGTCCTACAATGGGCCTCATGATGCCTGTGCAGTCCTAGATCCCTTTTGTTGTCCCACAATCGTGGCTTGGTTGTATTCCCAAACCACGTGGCCCCCAATTATTGCGGGGTGGTGCTGTCCTTTCACGGCAGGGCGCCGTGTGAAAATTAACGCTCCAAGTTACCCTGTGTAGGCAATGACGCACTCGGGCAACAGCTTGCAAATAACCATTTATTGGGTAAAGACTGTAGACAGGCAGGATGATTCCTTTTTCCAGCTTGATGTCGATTGTTTGCCTGACGCGTTTCAGCGCTCATGACGCTTTCTTCAGAGGCTCGACCAACAAATCAAATCAACTGCTCGCTTAGACACACCTCATCTTTATAGTCAATTGCCCGCCCTCTGTTGGACTCGGGTAGATTTCTGGGCATTGAAGTGTGTGTCTGACATTAAAGCTCCAAATGGATGCAGCAATCACGCTGTGGATCAAAATTCAAAGCTCTACAATGGGCCTCTTGATGCCTGTGCAGTCCTAGATCCCTTTTGTTGTCCCACAATCATGGCTTGGTTATTTCCCAACACACGTGGCTCCCAATTATTGCGGAGTTGTGCTGTCCTTTCACGGCAGGGCTCCGTGTGAAAATTAACGCTCCAAGTTACCCTGAGTAGGCAAGGACGCACTCGGGCAACAGCTGGCATATAACTTTTTATTGGGTATAGACTGTAGACAGGCAGGATGATTTCTTTTTCCAGTTTGATGTCGATTCTTTGCCTGACGCGTTTCAGCGCTCATGGCGCTTTCTTCAGAGGCTCGACCATCAAATCAAATCAACTGCTCGCTTAGACATACCTCATCTTTATAGTCAATTGACCGCCCTCTGTTGGACTCGCGTAGATTTCTGGGCATTGTAGTGTGTGTCTGACATTAAAGCTCCAAATGGATGCAGCAATCACGCTGTGGATCAAAATTCAAAGCCCTACAATGGGCCTCATGATGCCTGTGCAGTCCTAGATCCCTTTTGTTGTCCCACAATCATGGCTTGGTCGTATTCCCAAACCACGTGGCCCCCAATTATTGCGGGGTGGTGCTGTCCTTTCACGGCAGGGCGCCGTGTGAAAATGAACGCTCCAAGTTACCCTATGTAGGCAAGGACGCACTCGGGCAACAGCTGGCAAATAACCATTAATTGGGTAAAGACTGTAGACAGGCAGGATGATTCCGTTTTCCAGCTTGATGTCGATTATTTCCCTGACGCGTTTCAGCGCTCATGGCACTTTCTTCAGAGGCTCGACCATAAAATCAAATCAACTGCTCGCTTAGACACACCTCATCTAAATAGTCAATTGACGGCCCTCTGTTGGACTCACGTAGATTTCTGGGCATTGTAGTGTGTGTCTGACATTAAAGCTCCAAATGGATGCAGCAATCACGCGGTGGATCAAAATTCAAAGTCCTACAATGGGCCTCATGATGCCTGTGCAGTCCTAGATCCCTTTTGTTGTCCCACAACAGTGGCTTGGTCATATTCCCAAACCACGTGGCCCACAATTATTGCGGGGTGGTGCTGTCCTTTCACAGCAGGGCGCAGTGAAAATTAACGCTCCAAGTTACCCTGTGTAGGCAAGGATGCACTCGGGCAACAGCTGGCAAATAACCATTTATTGGGTAAAGACTGTAGACAGGCAGGATGATTCCTTTTTCCAGCTTGACGTCGATTCTGTTGCCTGACTCGTTTCAGCGCTCATGGCGCTTTCTTCAGAGGCTCGACCATCAAATCAAATCAACAGCTCGCTTAGACACACCTCAACTTTATAGTCAATTGCCCGCCCTCTGTTGGACTCGCGTAGATTTCTGGGCATTGTAGTGTGTGTCTGACATTAAAGCTCCAAATGGATGCAGCAATCACGCTGTGGATCAAAATTCAAAGTCCTACAATGGGCCTCATGATGCCTGTGCAGTCCTAGATCCCTTTTGTTGTCCCACAATCGTGGCTTTGTCGTATTCCCAAACCAAGTGGCCCCCAATTATTGCGGGTGGTGCTGTCCTTTCACAGCAGGGCGCAGTGTGAAAATTAACGCTCCAAGTTACCCTGTGTAGGCAAGGACGCACTCGGGCAACAGCTGGCAAATAACCATTTATTGGGTAAAGACTGTAGACAGGCAGAATGATTCCTTTTTCCAGCTTGATGTCGATTCTTTGCCTGACGCGTTTCAGCGCTCATGGCGCTTTCTTCAGAGGCTCGACCATCAAATCAAATCAACTGCTCGCTTAGACACACCTCAACTTTATAGTCAATTGCCCGCCCTCTGTTGGACTCGCGTAGATTTCTGGGCATTGTAGTGCGTGTCTGATATTAAAGCTCCAAATGGATGCAGCAATCTCGCTGTGGATCAAAATTCAAAGCCCTACAATGGGCCTCTGTCTCACAATCGTGGTTTGGTCGTATTCCCAAACCACGTCCGCCCCAATTATTGCGGGGTGGTGCTGTCCTTTCACGGCAGGGCGCCGTGTGAAAATTAACGCTCCAAGTTACCCTGTGTAGGCAAGGACGCACTCGGGCAACAGCTGGCAAATAACCATTTATTGGGTAAAGACTGTAGACAGGCAGGATGATTCCTTTTTCCAGCTTGATGTCGATTCTTTGCCTGACGCGTTTCAGCGCTCATGGCACTTTCTTCAGAGGCTCGACCATCAAATCAAATCAACTGCTCGCTTAGACACACCTCATCTAAATAGTCAATTGACTGCCCTCTGTTGGACTCACGTAGATTTCTGGGCATTGTAGTGTGTGTCTGACATTAAAGCTCCAAATGGATGCAGCAATCACGCGGTGGATCAAAATTCAAAGTCCTACAATGGGCCTCATGATGCCTGTGCAGTCCTAGATCCCTTTTGTTGTCCCACAATAGTGGCTTGGTCGTGTTCCCAAACCACGTGGCCCCCAATTATTGCGGGGTGGTGCTGTCCTTTCACAGCAGGGCGCCGTGTGAAAATTAACGCTCCAAGTTACCCTGTGTAGGCAAGGACGCACTCGGGCAACAGCTGGCAAATAACCATTTATTGGGTAAAGACTGTAGACAGGCAGGATGATTCCTTTTTCCAGCTTGACGTCAATTTTTTGCCTGACTCGTTTCAGCA
The DNA here is from genome assembly GCA_963921515.1 of Calotriton arnoldi. Classification (NCBI taxonomy): domain Eukaryota; kingdom Metazoa; phylum Chordata; class Amphibia; order Caudata; family Salamandridae; genus Calotriton; species Calotriton arnoldi. The sequence continues at coordinate 466,664 of CAWUFW010010313.1, read as the reverse complement.
CTCATGGCGCTTTCTTCAGAGGCTCGACCAACAAATCAAATCAACTGCTCGTTTAGACACACCTCAACTTTATAGTCAATTGCCCGGCCTCTGTTGGACTCGCGTAGATTTCTGGGCATTGTAGTGTGTGTCTGACATTAAAGCTCCAAATGGATGCAGCAATCACGCTGTGGATCAAAATTCAAAGTCCTACAATGGGCCTCATGATGCCTGTGCAGTCCTAGATCCCTTTTGTTGTCCCACAATAGTGGCTTGGTCATATTCCCAAACCACGTGGCCCCCAATTATTGCGGGGTGGTGCTGTCCTTTCACAGCAGGGCGCCGTGTGAAAATTAACGCTCCAAGTTACCCTGTGTAGGCAAGGACGCACTCAGGCAACAGCTGGCAAAAAACCATTTATTGGGTAAAGACTGTAGACAGGCAGGATGATTCCTTTTTCCAGCTTGATGTCGATTCTTTGCCTGACGCGTTTCAGCGCTCATGGCGGTTTCTTCAGAGGCTCGACCATCAAATCAAATCAACTGCTCGCTTAGACACACCTCATCTTTATTGTCAATTGCCCGCCCTCTATTGGACTCGCATAGATTTCTGTGCATTGTAGTGTGTCTCTGACATTAAAGCTCCAAATGGATGCAGCAATCACGCTGTGGATCAAAATTCAAAGCTCTACAATGGGCCTCATGATGCCTGTGCAGTCCTAGATCCCTTTTGTTGTCCCACAATCGTGGCTTGGTGATTTCCCAACCCACGTGGCCCTCCAATTATTGAGGGGTGGTGCTGTCCTTTCACGGCAGGGTGCCGTGTGAAAATTAACGCTCCAAGTTACCCTGTGTAGGCAAGGACGCACTCGGGCAACAGCTGGCAAATAACCATTTATTGGGTAAAGACTGTAGACAGGCAGGATGATTCCTTTTTCCAGCTTGATGTCGATTCTTTGCCTGACGCGTTTCAGCGCTCATGGCGCTTTCTTCAGAGGCTCGACCATCAAATCAAATCAACTGCTCGCTTGGACACACCTCATCTTTATAGTCAATTGCCCGCCCTCTGTTGGACTCGTGTAGATTTCTGGGCATTGTAGTGTGTGTTTGACATTAAAGCTCCAAATGGATGCAGCAATCACGCTTTGGATCAAAATTCAAAGCCCTACAATGGGCCTCATGATGCCTGTGCAGTCCTAGATCCCTTTTGTTGTCCCACAATCGTGGCTTGGTCGTATTCCCAAACCACGTGGCCCCCAATTATTGCGGGGTGGTGCTGTCCTTTCACGGCAGGGCGCCGTGTGAAAATTAACGCTCCAAGTTACCCTGAGTAGGCAAGGACGCACTCGGGCAACAGCTGGCATATAACTTTTTATTGGGTATAGACTGTAGACAGGCAGGATGATTTCTTTTTCCAGTTTGATGTCGATTCTTTGCCTGACGCGTTTCAGCGCTCATGGCGCTTTCTTCAGAGGCTCGACCATCAAATCAAATCAACTGCTCGCTTAGACACACCTCATCTTTATAGTCAATTGACCGCCCTCTGTTGGACTCGCGTAGATTTCTGGTCATTGTAGTGCGTGTCTGACATTAAAGCTCCAAATGGATGCAGCAATCACGCTGTGGATCAAAATTCAAAGCCCTACAATGGGCCTCATGATGCCTGTGCAGTCCTAGATCCCTTTGTTGTCCCACAATCGTGGCTTGGTCGTATTCCCAAACCACGTCCGCCCCCAATTATTGCGGGGTGGTGTTGTCCTTTCACGGCAGGGCGCCGTGTGAAAATTAACGCTCCAAGTTACCCTGTGTAGGCAAGGACGCACTCGGGCAACAGCTGGCAAATAACCATTTATTGGGTAAAGACTGTAGACAGGCAGGATGATTCCTTTTTCCAGCTTGATGTCGATTCTTTGCCTGACGCGTTTCAGCGCTCATGGCGCTTTCTTCAGAGGCTCGACCATCAAATCAAATCAACTGCTCGCTTAGACACACCTCATCTTTATAGTCAATTGACCGCCCTCTGTTGGACTCACGTAGATTTCTGGGCATTGTAGTGTGTGTCTGACATTAAAGCTCCAAATGGATGCAGCAATCACGCTGTGGATCAAAATTCAAAGTCCTACAATGGGCCTCATGATGCCTGTGCAGTCCTAGATCCCTTTTGTTGTCCCACAATCGTGGCTTGGTCGTATTCCCAAACCACGTGGCCCCCAATTATTGCGGGGTGGTGTTGTCCTTTCACGGCAGGGCGCCGTGTGAAAATTAACGCTCCAAGTTACCCTGTGTAGGCAAGGACGCACTCGGGCAACAGCTGGCAAATAACCATTTATTGGGTAAAGACTGTAGACAGGCAGGATGATTCCTTTTTCCAGCTTGATGTCGATTCTTTGCCTGACGCGTTTCAGCGCTCATGGCGCTTTCTTCAGAGGCTCGACCATCAAATCAAATCAACTGCTCGCTTAGACACACCTCATCTTTATAGTCAATTGCCCGCCCTCTGTTGGACTCGCGTAGATTTCTGGGCATTGTAGTGTGTGTCTGACATTAAAGCTCCAAATGGATGCAGCAATCACGCTGTGGATCAAAATTCAAAGCCCTACAATGGGCCTCATGATGCCTGTGCAGTCCTAGATCCCTTTTGTTGTCCCACAATCGTGGCTTGGTCGTATTCCCAAACCACGTGGCCCCCAATTATTGCGGGGTGGTGCTGTCCTTTCACGGCAGGGCGCCGTGTGAAAATTAACGCTCCAAGTTACCCTGTGTAGGCAAGGACGCACTCGGGCAACAGCTGGCAAATAACCATTTATTGGGTAAAGACTGTAGACAGGCAGGATGATTCCTTTTTCCAGCTTGATGTCGATTCTTTGCCTGACGCGTTTCAGCGCTCATGGCGCTTTCTTCAGAGGCTCGACCATCAAATCAAATCAACTGCTCGCTTAGACACACCTCATCTTTATAGTCAATTGCCCGCCCTCTGTTGGACTCGCGTAGATTTCTGGGCATTGTAGTGTGTGTTTGACATTAAATCTCCAAATGGATGCAGCAATCACGCTGTGGATCAAAATTCAAAGCTCTACAATGGGCCTCATGATGCCTGTGCAGTCCTAGATCCCTTTTGTTGTCCCACAATCGTGGCTTGGTCGTTTCCCAACCCACTTGGCCCTCCGATTATTGAGGGGTGGTGCTGTCCTTTCACGGCAGGGTGCCGTGTGAAAATTAACGCTCTAAGTTACCCTGTGTAGGCAAGGACGCACTCGGGCAACAGCTGGCAAATAACCATTTATTGGGTAAAGACTGTAGACAGGCAGGATGATTCCTTTTTCCAGCTTGATGTCGATTCTTTGCCTGACGCGTTTCAGCGCTCATGGCGCTTTCTTCAGAGGCTCGACCATCAAATCAAATCAACTGCTCGCTTAGACACACCTCATCTTTATAGTCAATTGCCCGCCCTCTGTTGGACTCGTGTAGATTTCTGGGCATTGTAGTGTGTGTCTGACATTAAAGCTCCAAATGGATGCAGCAATCACGCTGTGGATCAAAATTCAAAGCCCTACAATGGGCCTCATGATGCCTGTGCAGTCCTAGATCCCTTTTGTTGTCCCACAATCGTGGCTTGGTCGTATTCCCAAACCACGTGGCCCCCAATTATTGCGGGGTGGTGCTGTCCTTTCACGGCAGGGCGCCGTGTGAAAATTAACGCTCCAAGTTACCCTGTGTAGGCAAGGACGCACTCGGGCAACAGCTGGCAAATAACCATTTATTGGGTAAAGACTGTAGACAGGCAGGATGATTCCTTTTTCCAGCTTGATGTCGATTCTTTGCCTGACGCGTTTCAGCGCTCATGGCGCTTTCTTCAGAGGCTCGACCATCAAATCAAATCAACTGCTCGCTTAGACACACCTCATCTTTATAGTCAATTGCCCGCCCTCTGTTGGACTCGCGTAGATTTCTGGGCATTGTAGTGTGTGTCTGACATTAAAGCTCCAAATGGATGCAGCAATCACGCTGTGGATCAAAATTCAAAGCCCTACAATGGGCCTCATGATGCCTGTGCAGTCCTAGATCCCTTTTGTTGTCCCACAATCGTGGCTTGGTCGTATTCCCAAACCACGTGGCCCCCAATTATTGCGGGGTGGTGCTGTCCTTTCACGGCAGGGCGCCGTGTGAAAATTAACGCTCCAAGTTACCCTGTGTAGGCAAGGACGCACTCGGGCAACAGCTGGCAAATAACCATTTATTGGGTAAAGACTGTAGACAGGCAGGATGATTCCTTTTTCCAGCTTGATGTCGATTCTTTGCCTGACGCGTTTCAGCGCTCATGGCGCTTTCTTCAGAGGCTCGACCATCAAATCAAATCAACTGCTCGCTTAGACACACCTCATCTTTATAGTCAATTGCCCGCCCTCTGTTGGACTCGCGTAGATTTCTGGGCATTGTAGTGTGTGTCTGACATTAAAGCTCCAAATGGATGCAGCAATCACGCTGTGGATCAAAATTCAAAGCCCTACAATGGGCCTCATGATGCCTGTGCAGTCCTAGATCCCTTTTGTTGTCCCACAATCGTGGCTTGGTCGTATTCCCAAACCACGTGGCCCCCAATTATTGCGGGGTGGTGCTGTCCTTTCACGGCAGGGCGCCGTGTGAAAATTAACGCTCCAAGTTACCCTGTGTAGGCAAGGACGCACTCGGGCAACAGCTGGCAAATAACCATTTATTGGGTAAAGACTGTAGACAGGCAGGATGATTCCTTTTTCCAGCTTGATGTCGATTCTTTGCCTGACGCGTTTCAGCGCTCATGGCGCTTTCTTCAGAGGCTCGACCATCAAATCAAATCAACTGCTCGCTTAGACACACCTCATCTTTATAGTCAATTGCCCGCCCTCTGTTGGACTCGCGTAGATTTCTGGGCATTGTAGTGTGTGTCTGACATTAAAGCTCCAAATGGATGCAGCAATCACGCTGTGGATCAAAATTCAAAGCCCTACAATGGGCCTCATGATGCCTGTGCAGTCCTAGATCCCTTTTGTTGTCCCACAATCGTGGCTTGGTCGTATTCCCAAACCACGTGGCCCCCAATTATTGCGGGGTGGTGCTGTCCTTTCACGGCAGGGCGCCGTGTGAAAATTAACGCTCCAAGTTACCCTGTGTAGGCAAGGACGCACTCGGGCAACAGCTGGCAAATAACCATTTATTGGGTAAAGACTGTAGACAGGCAGGATGATTCCTTTTTCCAGCTTGATGTCGATTCTTTGCCTGACGCGTTTCAGCGCTCATGGCGCTTTCTTCAGAGGCTCGACCATCAAATCAAATCAACTGCTCGCTTAGACACACCTCATCTTTATAGTCAATTGCCCGCCCTCTGTTGGACTCGCGTAGATTTCTGGGCATTGTAGTGTGTGTCTGACATTAAAGCTCCAAATGGATGCAGCAATCACGCTGTGGATCAAAATTCAAAGCCCTACAATGGGCCTCATGATGCCTGTGCAGTCCTAGATCCCTTTTGTTGTCCCACAATCGTGGCTTGGTCGATATTCCCAAACCACGTGGCCCTCCAATTATTTCGGGGTGGTGCTGTCCTTTCACTGCAGGGCGCAGTATGAAAATTAACGCTCCAAGTTACCCTGTGTAGGCAAGGACGCACTCGGGCAACAGCTGGCAAATAACCATTTATTGGGTAAAGACTGTAGACAGGCAGGATGATTCCTTTTTCCAGCTTGATGTCGATTCTTTGCCTGACGCGTTTCAGCGCTCATGGCGCTTTCTTCAGAGGCTCGACCATCAAATCAAATCAACTGCTCGCTTAGACACACCTCATCTTTATAGTCAATTGCCCGCCCTCTGTTGGACTCGCGTAGATTTCTGGGCATTGTAGTGTGTGTCTGACATTAAAGCTCCAAATGGATGCAGCAATCACGCTGTGGATCAAAATTCAAAGCCCTACAATGGGCCTCATGATGCCTGTGCAGTCCTAGATCCCTTTTGTTGTCCCACAATCGTGGCTTGGTCGTATTCCCAAACCACGTGGCCCCCAATTATTGCGGGGTGGTGCTGTCCTTTCACGGCAGGGCGCCGTGTGAAAATTAACGCTCCAAGTTACCCTGTGTAGGCAAGGACGCACTCGGGCAACAGCTGGCAAATAACCATTTATTGGGTAAAGACTGTAGACAGGCAGGATGATTCCTTTTTCCAGCTTGATGTCGATTCTTTGCCTGACGCGTTTCAGCGCTCATGGCGCTTTCTTCAGAGGCTCGACCATCAAATCAAATCAACTGCTCGCTTAGACACACCTCATCTTTATAGTCAATTGCCCGCCCTCTGTTGGACTCGCGTAGATTTCTGGGCATTGTAGTGTGTGTCTGACATTAAAGCTCCAAATGGATGCAGCAATCACGCTGTGGATCAAAATTCAAAGCCCTACAATGGGCCTCATGATGCCTGTGCAGTCCTAGATCCCTTTTGTTGTCCCACAATCGTGGCTTGGTCGTATTCCCAAACCACGTGGCCCCCAATTATTGCGGGGTGGTGCTGTCCTTTCACGGCAGGGCGCCGTGTGAAAATTAACGCTCCAAGTTACCCTGTGTAGGCAAGGACGCACTCGGGCAACAGCTGGCAAATAACCATTTATTGGGTAAAGACTGTAGACAGGCAGGATGATTCCTTTTTCCAGCTTGATGTCGATTCTTTGCCTGACGCGTTTCAGCGCTCATGGCGCTTTCTTCAGAGGCTCGACCATCAAATCAAATCAACTGCTCGCTTAGACACACCTCATCTTTATAGTCAATTGCCCGCCCTCTGTTGGACTCGCGTAGATTTCTGGGCATTGTAGTGTGTGTCTGACATTAAAGCTCCAAATGGATGCAGCAATCACGCTGTGGATCAAAATTCAAAGCCCTACAATGGGCCTCATGATGCCTGTGCAGTCCTAGATCCCTTTTGTTGTCCCACAATCGTGGCTTGGTCGTATTCCCAAACCACGTGGCCCCCAATTATTGCGGGGTGGTGCTGTCCTTTCACGGCAGGGCGCCGTGTGAAAATTAACGCTCCAAGTTACCCTGTGTAGGCAAGGACGCACTCGGGCAACAGCTGGCAAATAACCATTTATTGGGTAAAGACTGTAGACAGGCAGGATGATTCCTTTTTCCAGCTTGATGTCGATTCTTTGCCTGACGCGTTTCAGCGCTCATGGCGCTTTCTTCAGAGGCTCGACCATCAAATCAAATCAACTGCTCGCTTAGACACACCTCATCTTTATAGTCAATTGCCCGCCCTCTGTTGGACTCGCGTAGATTTCTGGGCATTGTAGTGTGTGTCTGACATTAAAGCTCCAAATGGATGCAGCAATCACGCTGTGGATCAAAATTCAAAGCCCTACAATGGGCCTCATGATGCCTGTGCAGTCCTAGATCCCTTTTGTTGTCCCACAATCGTGGCTTGGTCGTATTCCCAAACCACGTGGCCCCCAATTATTGCGGGGTGGTGCTGTCCTTTCACGGCAGGGCGCCGTGTGAAAATTAACGCTCCAAGTTACCCTGTGTAGGCAAGGACGCACTCGGGCAACAGCTGGCAAATAACCATTTATTGGGTAAAGACTGTAGACAGGCAGGATGATTCCTTTTTCCAGCTTGATGTCGATTCTTTGCCTGACGCGTTTCAGCGCTCATGGCGCTTTCTTCAGAGGCTCGACCATCAAATCAAATCAACTGCTCGCTTAGACACACCTCATCTTTATAGTCAATTGCCCGCCCTCTGTTGGACTCGCGTAGATTTCTGGGCATTGTAGTGTGTGTCTGACATTAAAGCTCCAAATGGATGCAGCAATCACGCTGTGGATCAAAATTCAAAGCCCTACAATGGGCCTCATGATGCCTGTGCAGTCCTAGATCCCTTTTGTTGTCCCACAATCGTGGCTTGGTCGTATTCCCAAACCACGTGGCCCCCAATTATTGCGGGGTGGTGCTGTCCTTTCACGGCAGGGCGCCGTGTGAAAATTAACGCTCCAAGTTACCCTGTGTAGGCAAGGACGCACTCGGGCAACAGCTGGCAAATAACCATTTATTGGGTAAAGACTGTAGACAGGCAGGATGATTCCTTTTTCCAGCTTGATGTCGATTCTTTGCCTGACGCGTTTCAGCGCTCATGGCGCTTTCTTCAGAGGCTCGACCATCAAATCAAATCAACTGCTCGCTTAGACACACCTCATCTTTATAGTCAATTGCCCGCCCTCTGTTGGACTCGCGTAGATTTCTGGGCATTGTAGTGTGTGTCTGACATTAAAGCTCCAAATGGATGCAGCAATCACGCTGTGGATCAAAATTCAAAGCCCTACAATGGGCCTCATGATGCCTGTGCAGTCCTAGATCCCTTTTGTTGTCCCACAATCGTGGCTTGGTCGTATTCCCAAACCACGTGGCCCCCAATTATTGCGGGGTGGTGCTGTCCTTTCACGGCAGGGCGCCGTGTGAAAATTAACGCTCCAAGTTACCCTGTGTAGGCAAGGACGCACTCGGGCAACAGCTGGCAAATAACCATTTATTGGGTAAAGACTGTAGACAGGCAGGATGATTCCTTTTTCCAGCTTGATGTCGATTCTTTGCCTGACGCGTTTCAGCGCTCATGGCGCTTTCTTCAGAGGCTCGACCATCAAATCAAATCAACTGCTCGCTTAGACACACCTCATCTTTATAGTCAATTGCCCGCCCTCTGTTGGACTCGCGTAGATTTCTGGGCACTATAGTGTGTGTCTGACATTAAAGCTCCAAATGGATGCAGCAATCACGCTGTGGATCAAAATTCAAAGCCCTACAATGGGCCTCATGATGCCTGTGCAGTCCTAGATCCCTTTTGTTGTCCCACAATCGTGGCTTGGTCGTATTCCCAAACCACGTGGCCCCCAATTATTGCGGGGTGGTGTTGTCCTTTCACGGCAGGGCGCCGTGTGAAAATTAACGCTCCAAGTTACCCTGTGTAGGCAAGGACGCACTCGGGCAACTGCTGGCAAATAACCATTTATTGGGTAAAGACTGTAGACAGGCAGGATGATTCCTTTTTCCAGCTTGATGTCGATTCTTTGCCTGACGCGTTTCAGCGCTCATGGCGCTTTCTTCAGAGGCTCGACCATCAAATCAAATCAACTGCTCGCTTAGACACACCTCATCTTTATAGTCAATTGCCCGCCCTCTGTTGGACTCGCGTAGATTTCTGGGCATTGTAGTGTGTGTCTGACATTAAAGCTCCAAATGGATGCAGCAATCACGCTGTGGATCAAAATTCAAAGCCCTACAATGGGCCTCATGATGCCTGTGCAGTCCTAGATCCCTTTTGTTGTCCCACAATCGTGGCTTGGTCGTATTCCCAAACCACGTGGCCCCCAATTATTGCGGGGTGGTGCTGTCCTTTCACGGCAGGGCGCCGTGTGAAAATTAACGCTCCAAGTTACCCTGTGTAGGCAAGGACGCACTCGGGCAACAGCTGGCAAATAACCATTTATTGGGTAAAGACTGTAGACAGGCAGGATGATTCCTTTTTCCAGCTTGATGTCGATTCTTTGCCTGACGCGTTTCAGCGCTCATGGCGCTTTCTTCAGAGGCTCGACCATCAAATCAAATCAACTGCTCGCTTAGACACACCTCATCTTTATAGTCAATTGCCCGCCCTCTGTTGGACTCGCGTAGATTTCTGGGCATTGTAGTGTGTGTCTGACATTAAAGCTCCAAATGGATGCAGCAATCACGCTGTGGATCAAAATTCAAAGCCCTACAATGGGCCTCATGATGCCTGTGCAGTCCTAGATCCCTTTTGTTGTCCCACAATCGTGGCTTGGTCGTATTCCCAAACCACGTGGCCCCCAATTATTGCGGGGTGGTGCTGTCCTTTCACGGCAGGGCGCCGTGTGAAAATTAACGCTCCAAGTTACCCTGTGTAGGCAAGGACGCACTCGGGCAACAGCTGGCAAATAACCATTTATTGGGTAAAGACTGTAGACAGGCAGGATGATTCCTTTTTCCAGCTTGATGTCGATTCTTTGCCTGACGCGTTTCAGCGCTCATGGCGCTTTCTTCAGAGGCTCGACCATCAAATCAAATCAACTGCTCGCTTAGACACACCTCATCTTTATAGTCAATTGCCCGCCCTCTGTTGGACTCGCGTAGATTTCTGGGCATTGTAGTGTGTGTCTGACATTAAAGCTCCAAATGGATGCAGCAATCACGCTGTGGATCAAAATTCAAAGCCCTACAATGGGCCTCATGATGCCTGTGCAGTCCTAGATCCCTTTTGTTGTCCCACAATCGTGGCTTGGTCGTATTCCCAAACCACGTGGCCCCCAATTATTGCGGGGTGGTGCTGTCCTTTCACGGCAGGGCGCCGTGTGAAAATTAACGCTCCAAGTTACCCTGTGTAGGCAAGGACGCACTCGGGCAACAGCTGGCAAATAACCATTTATTGGGTAAAGACTGTAGACAGGCAGGATGATTCCTTTTTCCAGCTTGATGTCGATTCTTTGCCTGACGCGTTTCAGCGCTCATGGCGCTTTCTTCAGAGGCTCGACCATCAAATCAAATCAACTGCTCGCTTAGACACACCTCATCTTTATAGTCAATTGCCCGCCCTCTGTTGGACTCGCGTAGATTTCTGGGCATTGTAGTGTGTGTCTGACATTAAAGCTCCAAATGGATGCAGCAATCACGCTGTGGATCAAAATTCAAAGCCCTACAATGGGCCTCATGATGCCTGTGCAGTCCTAGATCCCTTTTGTTGTCCCACAATCGTGGCTTGGTCGTATTCCCAAACCACGTGGCCCCCAATTATTGCGGGGTGGTGCTGTCCTTTCACGGCAGGGCGCCGTGTGAAAATTAACGCTCCAAGTTACCCTGTGTAGGCAAGGACGCACTCGGGCAACAGCTGGCAAATAACCATTTATTGGGTAAAGACTGTAGACAGGCAGGATGATTCCTTTTTCCAGCTTGATGTCGATTCTTTGCCTGACGCGTTTCAGCGCTCATGGCGCTTTCTTCAGAGGCTCGACCATCAAATCAAATCAACTGCTCGCTTAGACACACCTCATCTTTATAGTCAATTGCCCGCCCTCTGTTGGACTCGCGTAGATTTCTGGGCATTGTAGTGTGTGTCTGACATTAAAGCTCCAAATGGATGCAGCAATCACGCTGTGGATCAAAATTCAAAGCCCTACAATGGGCCTCATGATGCCTGTGCAGTCCTAGATCCCTTTTGTTGTCCCACAATCGTGGCTTGGTCGTATTCCCAAACCACGTGGCCCCCAATTATTGCGGGGTGGTGCTGTCCTTTCACGGCAGGGCGCCGTGTGAAAATTAACGCTCCAAGTTACCCTGTGTAGGCAAGGACGCACTCGGGCAACAGCTGGCAAATAACCATTTATTGGGTAAAGACTGTAGACAGGCAGGATGATTCCTTTTTCCAGCTTGATGTCGATTCTTTGCCTGACGCGTTTCAGCGCTCATGGCGCTTTCTTCAGAGGCTCGACCATCAAATCAAATCAACTGCTCGCTTAGACACACCTCATCTTTATAGTCAATTGCCCGCCCTCTGTTGGACTCGCGTAGATTTCTGGGCATTGTAGTGTGTGTCTGACATTAAAGCTCCAAATGGATGCAGCAATCACGCTGTGGATCAAAATTCAAAGCCCTACAATGGGCCTCATGATGCCTGTGCAGTCCTAGATCCCTTTTGTTGTCCCACAATCGTGGCTTGGTCGTATTCCCAAACCACGTGGCCCCCAATTATTGCGGGGTGGTGCTGTCCTTTCACGGCAGGGCGCCGTGTGAAAATTAACGCTCCAAGTTACCCTGTGTAGGCAAGGACGCACTCGGGCAACAGCTGGCAAATAACCATTTATTGGGTAAAGACTGTAGACAGGCAGGATGATTCCTTTTTCCAGCTTGATGTCGATTCTTTGCCTGACGCGTTTCAGCGCTCATGGCGCTTTCTTCAGAGGCTCGACCATCAAATCAAATCAACTGCTCGCTTAGACACACCTCATCTTTATAGTCAATTGCCCGCCCTCTGTTGGACTCGCGTAGATTTCTGGGCATTGTAGTGTGTGTCTGACATTAAAGCTCCAAATGGATGCAGCAATCACGCTGTGGATCAAAATTCAAAGCCCTACAATGGGCCTCATGATGCCTGTGCAGTCCTAGATCCCTTTTGTTGTCCCACAATCGTGGCTTGGTCGTATTCCCAAACCACGTGGCCCCCAATTATTGCGGGGTGGTGCTGTCCTTTCACGGCAGGGCGCCGTGTGAAAATTAACGCTCCAAGTTACCCTGTGTAGGCAAGGACGCACTCGGGCAACAGCTGGCAAATAACCATTTATTGGGTAAAGACTGTAGACAGGCAGGATGATTCCTTTTTCCAGCTTGATGTCGATTCTTTGCCTGACGCGTTTCAGCGCTCATGGCGCTTTCTTCAGAGGCTCGACCATCAAATCAAATCAACTGCTCGCTTAGACACACCTCATCTTTATAGTCAATTGCCCGCCCTCTGTTGGACTCGCGTAGATTTCTGGGCATTGTAGTGTGTGTCTGACATTAAAGCTCCAAATGGATGCAGCAATCACGCTGTGGATCAAAATTCAAAGCCCTACAATGGGCCTCATGATGCCTGTGCAGTCCTAGATCCCTTTTGTTGTCCCACAATCGTGGCTTGGTCGTATTCCCAAACCACGTGGCCCCCAATTATTGCGGGGTGGTGCTGTCCTTTCACGGCAGGGCGCCGTGTGAAAATTAACGCTCCAAGTTACCCTGTGTAGGCAAGGACGCACTCGGGCAACAGCTGGCAAATAACCATTTATTGGGTAAAGACTGTAGACAGGCAGGATGATTCCTTTTTCCAGCTTGATGTCGATTCTTTGCCTGACGCGTTTCAGCGCTCATGGCGCTTTCTTCAGAGGCTCGACCATCAAATCAAATCAACTGCTCGCTTAGACACACCTCATCTTTATAGTCAATTGCCCGCCCTCTGTTGGACTCGCGTAGATTTCTGGGCATTGTAGTGTGTGTCTGACATTAAAGCTCCAAATGGATGCAGCAATCACGCTGTGGATCAAAATTCAAAGCCCTACAATGGGCCTCATGATGCCTGTGCAGTCCTAGATCCCTTTTGTTGTCCCACAATCGTGGCTTGGTCGTATTCCCAAACCACGTGGCCCCCAATTATTGCGGGGTGGTGCTGTCCTTTCACGGCAGGGCGCCGTGTGAAAATTAACGCTCCAAGTTACCCTGTGTAGGCAAGGACGCACTCGGGCAACAGCTGGCAAATAACCATTTATTGGGTAAAGACTGTAGACAGGCAGGATGATTCCTTTTTCCAGCTTGATGTCGATTCTTTGCCTGACGCGTTTCAGCGCTCATGGCGCTTTCTTCAGAGGCTCGACCATCAAATCAAATCAACTGCTCGCTTAGACACACCTCATCTTTATAGTCAATTGCCCGCCCTCTGTTGGACTCGCGTAGATTTCTGGGCATTGTAGTGTGTGTCTGACATTAAAGCTCCAAATGGATGCAGCAATCACGCTGTGGATCAAAATTCAAAGCCCTACAATGGGCCTCATGATGCCTGTGCAGTCCTAGATCCCTTTTGTTGTCCCACAATCGTGGCTTGGTCGTATTCCCAAACCACGTGGCCCCCAATTATTGCGGGGTGGTGCTGTCCTTTCACGGCAGGGCGCCGTGTGAAAATTAACGCTCCAAGTTACCCTGTGTAGGCAAGGACGCACTCGGGCAACAGCTGGCAAATAACCATTTATTGGGTAAAGACTGTAGACAGGCAGGATGATTCCTTTTTCCAGCTTGATGTCGATTCTTTGCCTGACGCGTTTCAGCGCTCATGGCGCTTTCTTCAGAGGCTCGACCATCAAATCAAATCAACTGCTCGCTTAGACACACCTCATCTTTATAGTCAATTGCCCGCCCTCTGTTGGACTCGCGTAGATTTCTGGGCATTGTAGTGTGTGTCTGACATTAAAGCTCCAAATGGATGCAGCAATCACGCTGTGGATCAAAATTCAAAGCCCTACAATGGGCCTCATGATGCCTGTGCAGTCCTAGATCCCTTTTGTTGTCCCACAATCGTGGCTTGGTCGTATTCCCAAACCACGTGGCCCCCAATTATTGCGGGGTGGTGCTGTCCTTTCACGGCAGGGCGCCGTGTGAAAATTAACGCTCCAAGTTACCCTGTGTAGGCAAGGACGCACTCGGGCAACAGCTGGCAAATAACCATTTATTGGGTAAAGACTGTAGACAGGCAGGATGATTCCTTTTTCCAGCTTGATGTCGATTCTTTGCCTGACGCGTTTCAGCGCTCATGGCGCTTTCTTCAGAGGCTCGACCATCAAATCAAATCAACTGCTCGCTTAGACACACCTCATCTTTATAGTCAATTGCCCGCCCTCTGTTGGACTCGCGTAGATTTCTGGGCATTGTAGTGTGTGTCTGACATTAAAGCTCCAAATGGATGCAGCAATCACGCTGTGGATCAAAATTCAAAGCCCTACAATGGGCCTCATGATGCCTGTGCAGTCCTAGATCCCTTTTGTTGTCCCACAATCGTGGCTTGGTCGTATTCCCAAACCACGTGGCCCCCAATTATTGCGGGGTGGTGCTGTCCTTTCACGGCAGGGCGCCGTGTGAAAATTAACGCTCCAAGTTACCCTGTGTAGGCAAGGACGCACTCGGGCAACAGCTGGCAAATAACCATTTATTGGGTAAAGACTGTAGACAGGCAGGATGATTCCTTTTTCCAGCTTGATGTCGATTCTTTGCCTGACGCGTTTCAGCGCTCATGGCGCTTTCTTCAGAGGCTCGACCATCAAATCAAATCAACTGCTCGCTTAGACACACCTCATCTTTATAGTCAATTGCCCGCCCTCTGTTGGACTCGCGTAGATTTCTGGGCATTGTAGTGTGTGTCTGACATTAAAGCTCCAAATGGATGCAGCAATCACGCTGTGGATCAAAATTCAAAGCCCTACAATGGGCCTCATGATGCCTGTGCAGTCCTAGATCCCTTTTGTTGTCCCACAATCGTGGCTTGGTCGTATTCCCAAACCACGTGGCCCCCAATTATTGCGGGGTGGTGCTGTCCTTTCACGGCAGGGCGCCGTGTGAAAATTAACGCTCCAAGTTACCCTGTGTAGGCAAGGACGCACTCGGGCAACAGCTGGCAAATAACCATTTATTGGGTAAAGACTGTAGACAGGCAGGATGATTCCTTTTTCCAGCTTGATGTCGATTCTTTGCCTGACGCGTTTCAGCGCTCATGGCGCTTTCTTCAGAGGCTCGACCATCAAATCAAATCAACTGCTCGCTTAGACACACCTCATCTTTATAGTCAATTGCCCGCCCTCTGTTGGACTCGCGTAGATTTCTGGGCATTGTAGTGTGTGTCTGACATTAAAGCTCCAAATGGATGCAGCAATCACGCTGTGGATCAAAATTCAAAGCCCTACAATGGGCCTCATGATGCCTGTGCAGTCCTAGATCCCTTTTGTTGTCCCACAATCGTGGCTTGGTCGTATTCCCAAACCACGTGGCCCCCAATTATTGCGGGGTGGTGCTGTCCTTTCACGGCAGGGCGCCGTGTGAAAATTAACGCTCCAAGTTACCCTGTGTAGGCAAGGACGCACTCGGGCAACAGCTGGCAAATAACCATTTATTGGGTAAAGACTGTAGACAGGCAGGATGATTCCTTTTTCCAGCTTGATGTCGATTCTTTGCCTGACGCGTTTCAGCGCTCATGGCGCTTTCTTCAGAGGCTCGACCATCAAATCAAATCAACTGCTCGCTTAGACACACCTCATCTTTATAGTCAATTGCCCGCCCTCTGTTGGACTCGCGTAGATTTCTGGGCATTGTAGTGTGTGTCTGACATTAAAGCTCCAAATGGATGCAGCAATCACGCTGTGGATCAAAATTCAAAGCCCTACAATGGGCCTCATGATGCCTGTGCAGTCCTAGATCCCTTTTGTTGTCCCACAATCGTGGCTTGGTCGTATTCCCAAACCACGTGGCCCCCAATTATTGCGGGGTGGTGCTGTCCTTTCACGGCAGGGCGCCGTGTGAAAATTAACGCTCCAAGTTACCCTGTGTAGGCAAGGACGCACTCGGGCAACAGCTGGCAAATAACCATTTATTGGGTAAAGACTGTAGACAGGCAGGATGATTCCTTTTTCCAGCTTGATGTCGATTCTTTGCCTGACGCGTTTCAGCGCTCATGGCGCTTTCTTCAGAGGCTCGACCATCAAATCAAATCAACTGCTCGCTTAGACACACCTCATCTTTATAGTCAATTGCCCGCCCTCTGTTGGACTCGCGTAGATTTCTGGGCATTGTAGTGTGTGTCTGACATTAAAGCTCCAAATGGATGCAGCAATCACGCTGTGGATCAAAATTCAAAGCCCTACAATGGGCCTCATGATGCCTGTGCAGTCCTAGATCCCTTTTGTTGTCCCACAATCGTGGCTTGGTCGTATTCCCAAACCACGTGGCCCCCAATTATTGCGGGGTGGTGCTGTCCTTTCACGGCAGGGCGCCGTGTGAAAATTAACGCTCCAAGTTACCCTGTGTAGGCAAGGACGCACTCGGGCAACAGCTGGCAAATAACCATTTATTGGGTAAAGACTGTAGACAGGCAGGATGATTCCTTTTTCCAGCTTGATGTCGATTCTTTGCCTGACGCGTTTCAGCGCTCATGGCGCTTTCTTCAGAGGCTCGACCATCAAATCAAATCAACTGCTCGCTTAGACACACCTCATCTTTATAGTCAATTGCCCGCCCTCTGTTGGACTCGCGTAGATTTCTGGGCATTGTAGTGTGTGTCTGACATTAAAGCTCCAAATGGATGCAGCAATCACGCTGTGGATCAAAATTCAAAGCCCTACAATGGGCCTCATGATGCCTGTGCAGTCCTAGATCCCTTTTGTTGTCCCACAATCGTGGCTTGGTCGTATTCCCAAACCACGTGGCCCCCAATTATTGCGGGGTGGTGCTGTCCTTTCACGGCAGGGCGCCGTGTGAAAATTAACGCTCCAAGTTACCCTGTGTAGGCAAGGACGCACTCGGGCAACAGCTGGCAAATAACCATTTATTGGGTAAAGACTGTAGACAGGCAGGATGATTCCTTTTTCCAGCTTGATGTCGATTCTTTGCCTGACGCGTTTCAGCGCTCATGGCGCTTTCTTCAGAGGCTCGACCATCAAATCAAATCAACTGCTCGCTTAGACACACCTCATCTTTATAGTCAATTGCCCGCCCTCTGTTGGACTCGCGTAGATTTCTGGGCATTGTAGTGTGTGTCTGACATTAAAGCTCCAAATGGATGCAGCAATCACGCTGTGGATCAAAATTCAAAGCCCTACAATGGGCCTCATGATGCCTGTGCAGTCCTAGATCCCTTTTGTTGTCCCACAATCGTGGCTTGGTCGTATTCCCAAACCACGTGGCCCCCAATTATTGCGGGGTGGTGCTGTCCTTTCACGGCAGGGCGCCGTGTGAAAATTAACGCTCCAAGTTACCCTGTGTAGGCAAGGACGCACTCGGGCAACAGCTGGCAAATAACCATTTATTGGGTAAAGACTGTAGACAGGCAGGATGATTCCTTTTTCCAGCTTGATGTCGATTCTTTGCCTGACGCGTTTCAGCGCTCATGGCGCTTTCTTCAGAGGCTCGACCATCAAATCAAATCAACTGCTCGCTTAGACACACCTCATCTTTATAGTCAATTGCCCGCCCTCTGTTGGACTCGCGTAGATTTCTGGGCATTGTAGTGTGTGTCTGACATTAAAGCTCCAAATGGATGCAGCAATCACGCTGTGGATCAAAATTCAAAGCCCTACAATGGGCCTCATGATGCCTGTGCAGTCCTAGATCCCTTTTGTTGTCCCACAATCGTGGCTTGGTCGTATTCCCAAACCACGTGGCCCCCAATTATTGCGGGGTGGTGCTGTCCTTTCACGGCAGGGCGCCGTGTGAAAATTAACGCTCCAAGTTACCCTGTGTAGGCAAGGACGCACTCGGGCAACAGCTGGCAAATAACCATTTATTGGGTAAAGACTGTAGACAGGCAGGATGATTCCTTTTTCCAGCTTGATGTCGATTCTTTGCCTGACGCGTTTCAGCGCTCATGGCGCTTTCTTCAGAGGCTCGACCATCAAATCAAATCAACTGCTCGCTTAGACACACCTCATCTTTATAGTCAATTGCCCGCCCTCTGTTGGACTCGCGTAGATTTCTGGGCATTGTAGTGTGTGTCTGACATTAAAGCTCCAAATGGATGCAGCAATCACGCTGTGGATCAAAATTCAAAGCCCTACAATGGGCCTCATGATGCCTGTGCAGTCCTAGATCCCTTTTGTTGTCCCACAATCGTGGCTTGGTCGTATTCCCAAACCACGTGGCCCCCAATTATTGCGGGGTGGTGCTGTCCTTTCACGGCAGGGCGCCGTGTGAAAATTAACGCTCCAAGTTACCCTGTGTAGGCAAGGACGCACTCGGGCAACAGCTGGCAAATAACCATTTATTGGGTAAAGACTGTAGACAGGCAGGATGATTCCTTTTTCCAGCTTGATGTCGATTCTTTGCCTGACGCGTTTCAGCGCTCATGGCGCTTTCTTCAGAGGCTCGACCATCAAATCAAATCAACTGCTCGCTTAGACACACCTCATCTTTATAGTCAATTGCCCGCCCTCTGTTGGACTCGCGTAGATTTCTGGGCATTGTAGTGTGTGTCTGACATTAAAGCTCCAAATGGATGCAGCAATCACGCTGTGGATCAAAATTCAAAGCCCTACAATGGGCCTCATGATGCCTGTGCAGTCCTAGATCCCTTTTGTTGTCCCACAATCGTGGCTTGGTCGTATTCCCAAACCACGTGGCCCCCAATTATTGCGGGGTGGTGCTGTCCTTTCACGGCAGGGCGCTGTGTGAAAATTAACGCTCCAAGTTACCCTGTGTAGGCAAGGACGCACTCGGGCAACAGCTGGCAAATAACCATTTATTGGGTAAAGACTGTAGACAGGCAGGATGATTCCTTTTTCCAGCTTGATGTCGATTCTTTGCCTGACGCGTTTCAGCGCTCATGGCGCTTTCTTCAGAGGCTCGACCATCAAATCAAATCAACTGCTCGCTTAGACACACCTCATCTTTATAGTCAATTGCCCGCCCTCTGTTGGACTCGCGTAGATTTCTGGGCATTGTAGTGTGTGTCTGACATTAAAGCTCCAAATGGATGCAGCAATCACGCTGTGGATCAAAATTCAAAGCCCTACAATGGGCCTCATGATGCCTGTGCAGTCCTAGATCCCTTTTGTTGTCCCACAATCGTGGCTTGGTCGTATTCCCAAACCACGTGGCCCCCAATTATTGCGGGGTGGTGCTGTCCTTTCACGGCAGGGCGCCGTGTGAAAATTAACGCTCCAAGTTACCCTGTGTAGGCAAGGACGCACTCGGGCAACAGCTGGCAAATAACCATTTATTGGGTAAAGACTGTAGACAGGCAGGATGATTCCTTTTTCCAGCTTGATGTCGATTCTTTGCCTGACGCGTTTCAGCGCTCATGGCGCTTTCTTCAGAGGCTCGACCATCAAATCAAATCAACTGCTCGCTTAGACACACCTCATCTTTATAGTCAATTGCCCGCCCTCTGTTGGACTCGCGTAGATTTCTGGGCATTGTAGTGTGTGTCTGACATTAAAGCTCCAAATGGATGCAGCAATCACGCTGTGGATCAAAATTCAAAGCCCTACAATGGGCCTCATGATGCCTGTGCAGTCCTAGATCCCTTTTGTTGTCCCACAATCGTGGCTTGGTCGTATTCCCAAACCACGTGGCCCCCAATTATTGCGGGGTGGTGCTGTCCTTTCACGGCAGGGCGCCGTGTGAAAATTAACGCTCCAAGTTACCCTGTGTAGGCAAGGACGCACTCGGGCAACAGCTGGCAAATAACCATTTATTGGGTAAAGACTGTAGACAGGCAGGATGATTCCTTTTTCCAGCTTGATGTCGATTCTTTGCCTGACGCGTTTCAGCGCTCATGGCGCTTTCTTCAGAGGCTCGACCATCAAATCAAATCAACTGCTCGCTTAGACACACCTCATCTTTATAGTCAATTGCCCGCCCTCTGTTGGACTCGCGTAGATTTCTGGGCATTGTAGTGTGTGTCTGACATTAAAGCTCCAAATGGATGCAGCAATCACGCTGTGGATCAAAATTCAAAGCCCTACAATGGGCCTCATGATGCCTGTGCAGTCCTAGATCCCTTTGTTGTCCCACAATCGTGGCTTGGTCGTATTCCCAAACCACGTGGCCCCCAATTATTGCGGGGTGGTGCTGTCCTTTCACGGCAGGGCGCCGTGTGAAAATTAACGCTCCAAGTTACCCTGTGTAGGCAAGGACGCACTCGGGCAACAGCTGGCAAATAACCATTTATTGGGTAAAGACTGTAGACAGGCAGGATGATTCCTTTTTCCAGCTTGATGTCGATTCTTTGCCTGACGCGTTTCAGCGCTCATGGCGCTTTCTTCAGAGGCTCGACCATCAAATCAAATCAACTGCTCGCTTAGACACACCTCATCTTTATAGTCAATTGCCCGCCCTCTGTTGGACTCGCGTAGATTTCTGGGCATTGTAGTGTGTGTCTGACATTAAAGCTCCAAATGGATGCAGCAATCACGCTGTGGATCAAAATTCAAAGCCCTACAATGGGCCTCATGATGCCTGTGCAGTCCTAGATCCCTTTTGTTGTCCCACAATCGTGGCTTGGTCGTATTCCCAAACCACGTGGCCCCCAATTATTGCGGGGTGGTGCTGTCCTTTCACGGCAGGGCGCCGTGTGAAAATTAACGCTCCAAGTTACCCTGTGTAGGCAAGGACGCACTCGGGCAACAGCTGGCAAATAACCATTTATTGGGTAAAGACTGTAGACAGGCAGGATGATTCCTTTTTCCAGCTTGATGTCGATTCTTTGCCTGACGCGTTTCAGCGCTCATGGCGCTTTCTTCAGAGGCTCGACCATCAAATCAAATCAACTGCTCGCTTAGACACACCTCATCTTTATAGTCAATTGCCCGCCCTCTGTTGGACTCGCGTAGATTTCTGGGCATTGTAGTGTGTGTCTGACATTAAAGCTCCAAATGGATGCAGCAATCACGCTGTGGATCAAAATTCAAAGCCCTACAATGGGCCTCATGATGCCTGTGCAGTCCTAGATCCCTTTTGTTGTCCCACAATCGTGGCTTGGTCGTATTCCCAAACCACGTGGCCCCCAATTATTGCGGGGTGGTGCTGTCCTTTCACGGCAGGGCGCCGTGTGAAAATTAACGCTCCAAGTTACCCTGTGTAGGCAAGGACGCACTCGGGCAACAGCTGGCAAATAACCATTTATTGGGTAAAGACTGTAGACAGGCAGGATGATTCCTTTTTCCAGCTTGATGTCGATTCTTTGCCTGACGCGTTTCAGCGCTCATGGCGCTTTCTTCAGAGGCTCGACCATCAAATCAAATCAACTGCTCGCTTAGACACACCTCATCTTTATAGTCAATTGCCCGCCCTCTGTTGGACTCGCGTAGATTTCTGGGCATTGTAGTGTGTGTCTGACATTAAAGCTCCAAATGGATGCAGCAATCACGCTGTGGATCAAAATTCAAAGCCCTACAATGGGCCTCATGATGCCTGTGCAGTCCTAGATCCCTTTTGTTGTCCCACAATCGTGGCTTGGTCGTATTCCCAAACCACGTGGCCCCCAATTATTGCGGGGTGGTGCTGTCCTTTCACGGCAGGGCGCCGTGTGAAAATTAACGCTCCAAGTTACCCTGTGTAGGCAAGGACGCACTCGGGCAACAGCTGGCAAATAACCATTTATTGGGTAAAGACTGTAGACAGGCAGGATGATTCCTTTTTCCAGCTTGATGTCGATTCTTTGCCTGACGCGTTTCAGCGCTCATGGCGCTTTCTTCAGAGGCTCGACCATCAAATCAAATCAACTGCTCGCTTAGACACACCTCATCTTTATAGTCAATTGCCCGCCCTCTGTTGGACTCGCGTAGATTTCTGGGCATTGTAGTGTGTGTCTGACATTAAAGCTCCAAATGGATGCAGCAATCACGCTGTGGATCAAAATTCAAAGCCCTACAATGGGCCTCATGATGCCTGTGCAGTCCTAGATCCCTTTTGTTGTCCCACAATCGTGGCTTGGTCGTATTCCCAAACCACGTGGCCCCCAATTATTGCGGGGTGGTGCTGTCCTTTCACGGCAGGGCGCCGTGTGAAAATTAACGCTCCAAGTTACCCTGTGTAGGCAAGGACGCACTCGGGCAACAGCTGGCAAATAACCATTTATTGGGTAAAGACTGTAGACAGGCAGGATGATTCCTTTTTCCAGCTTGATGTCGATTCTTTGCCTGACGCGTTTCAGCGCTCATGGCGCTTTCTTCAGAGGCTCGACCATCAAATCAAATCAACTGCTCGCTTAGACACACCTCATCTTTATAGTCAATTGCCCGCCCTCTGTTGGACTCGCGTAGATTTCTGGGCATTGTAGTGTGTGTCTGACATTAAAGCTCCAAATGGATGCAGCAATCACGCTGTGGATCAAAATTCAAAGCCCTACAATGGGCCTCATGATGCCTGTGCAGTCCTAGATCCCTTTTGTTGTCCCACAATCGTGGCTTGGTCGTATTCCCAAACCACGTGGCCCCCAATTATTGCGGGGTGGTGCTGTCCTTTCACGGCAGGGCGCCGTGTGAAAATTAACGCTCCAAGTTACCCTGTGTAGGCAAGGACGCACTCGGGCAACAGCTGGCAAATAACCATTTATTGGGTAAAGACTGTAGACAGGCAGGATGATTCCTTTTTCCAGCTTGATGTCGATTCTTTGCCTGACGCGTTTCAGCGCTCATGGCGCTTTCTTCAGAGGCTCGACCATCAAATCAAATCAACTGCTCGCTTAGACACACCTCATCTTTATAGTCAATTGCCCGCCCTCTGTTGGACTCGCGTAGATTTCTGGGCATTGTAGTGTGTGTCTGACATTAAAGCTCCAAATGGATGCAGCAATCACGCTGTGGATCAAAATTCAAAGCCCTACAATGGGCCTCATGATGCCTGTGCAGTCCTAGATCCCTTTTGTTGTCCCACAATCGTGGCTTGGTTGTATTTCCATACCACGTGGCCCCCAATTATTGCAGGGTGGTGCTGTCCTTTCACGGCAGGGCGCCGTGTGAAAATTAACGCTCCAAGTTACCCTGTGTAGGCAAGGACGCACTCGGGCAACAGCTGGCAAATAACCATTTATTGGGTAAAGACTGTAGACAGGCAGGATGATTCCTTTTTCCAGCTTGATGTCGATTCTTTGCCTGACGCGTTTCAGCGCTCATGGCGCTTTCTTCAGAGGCTCGACCATCAAATCAAATCAACTGCTCGCTTAGACACACCTCATCATTATAGTCAATTGCCCGCCCTCTGTTGGACTCGAGTAGATTTCTGGGCATTGTAGTGTGTGTCTGACATTAAAGCTCCAAATGGATGCAGCAATCACGCTGTGGATCAAAATTCAAAGCCCTACAATGGGCCTCATGATGCCTGTGCAGTCCTAGATCCCTTTTGTTGTCCCACAATCGTGGCTTGGTCGTATTCCCAAACCACGTGGCCCCCAATTATTGCGGGGTGGTGCTGTCCTTTCACGGCAGGGCGCCGTGTGAAAATTAACGCTCCAAGTTACCCTGTGTAGGCAAGGACGCACTCGGGCAACAGCTGGCAAATAACCATTTATTGGGTAAAGACTGTAGACAGGCAGGATGATTCCTTTTTCCAGCTTGATGTCGATTCTTTGCCTGACGCGTTTCAGCGCTCATGGCGCTTTCTTCAGAGGCTCGACCATCAAATCAAATCAACTGCTCGCTTAGACACACCTCATCTTTATAGTCAATTGCCCGCCCTCTGTTGGACTCGCGTAGATTTCTGGGCATTGTAGTGTGTGTCTGACATTAAAGCTCCAAATGGATGCAGCAATCACGCTGTGGATCAAAATTCAAAGCCCTACAATGGGCCTCATGATGCCTGTGCAGTCCTAGATCCCTTTTGTTGTCCCACAATCGTGGCTTGGTCGTATTCCCAAACCACGTGGCCCCCAATTATTGCGGGGTGGTGCTGTCCTTTCACGGCAGGGCGCCGTGTGAAAATTAACGCTCCAAGTTACCCTGTGTAGGCAAGGACGCACTCGGGCAACAGCTGGCAAATAACCATTTATTGGGTAAAGACTGTAGACAGGCAGGATGATTCCTTTTTCCAGCTTGATGTCGATTCTTTGCCTGACGCGTTTCAGCGCTCATGGCGCTTTCTTCAGAGGCTCGACCATCAAATCAAATCAACTGCTCGCTTAGACACACCTCATCTTTATAGTCAATTGCCCGCCCTCTGTTGGACTCGCGTAGATTTCTGGGCATTGTAGTGTGTGTCTGACATTAAAGCTCCAAATGGATGCAGCAATCACGCTGTGGATCAAAATTCAAAGCCCTACAATGGGCCTCATGATGCCTGTGCAGTCCTAGATCCCTTTTGTTGTCCCACAATCGTGGCTTGGTCGTATTCCCAAACCACGTGGCCCCCAATTATTGCAGGGTGGTGCTGTCCTTTCACGGCAGGGCGCCGTGTGAAAATTAACGCTCCAAGTTACCCTGTGTAGGCAAGGACGCACTCGGGCAACAGCTGGCAAATAACCATTTATTGGGTAAAGACTGTAGACAGGCAGGATGATTCCTTTTTCCAGCTTGATGTCGATTCTTTGCCTGACGCGTTTCAGCGCTCATGGCGCTTTCTTCAGAGGCTCGACCATCAAATCAAATCAACTGCTCGCTTAGACACACCTCATCTTTATAGTCAATTGCCCGCCCTCTGTTGGACTCGCGTAGATTTCTGGGCATTGTAGTGTGTGTCTGACATTAAAGCTCCAAATGGATGCAGCAATCACGCTGTGGATCAAAATTCAAAGCCCTACAATGGGCCTCATGATGCCTGTGCAGTCCTAGATCCCTTTTGTTGTCCCACAATCGTGGCTTGGTCGTATTCCCAAACCACGTGGCCCCCAATTATTGCGGGGTGGTGCTGTCCTTTCACGGCAGGGCGCCGTGTGAAAATTAACGCTCCAAGTTACCCTGTGTAGGCAAGGACGCACTCGGGCAACAGCTGGCAAATAACCATTTATTGGGTAAAGACTGTAGACAGGCAGGATGATTCCTTTTTCCAGCTTGATGTCGATTCTTTGCCTGACGCGTTTCAGCGCTCATGGCGCTTTCTTCAGAGGCTCGACCATCAAATCAAATCAACTGCTCGCTTAGACACACCTCATCTTTATAGTCAATTGCCCGCCCTCTGTTGGACTCGCGTAGATTTCTGGGCATTGTAGTGTGTGTCTGACATTAAAGCTCCAAATGGATGCAGCAATCACGCTGTGGATCAAAATTCAAAGCCCTACAATGGGCCTCATGATGCCTGTGCAGTCCTAGATCCCTTTTGTTGTCCCACAATCGTGGCTTGGTCGTATTCCCAAACCACGTGGCCCCCAATTATTGCGGGGTGGTGCTGTCCTTTCACGGCAGGGCGCCGTGTGAAAATTAACGCTCCAAGTTACCCTGTGTAGGCAAGGACGCACTCGGGCAACAGCTGGCAAATAACCATTTATTGGGTAAAGACTGTAGACAGGCAGGATGATTCCTTTTTCCAGCTTGATGTCGATTCTTTGCCTGACGCGTTTCAGCGCTCATGGCGCTTTCTTCAGAGGCTCGACCATCAAATCAAATCAACTGCTCGCTTAGACACACCTCATCTTTATAGTCAATTGCCCGCCCTCTGTTGGACTCGCGTAGATTTCTGGGCATTGTAGTGTGTGTCTGACATTAAAGCTCCAAATGGATGCAGCAATCACGCTGTGGATCAAAATTCAAAGCCCTACAATGGGCCTCATGATGCCTGTGCAGTCCTAGATCCCTTTTGTTGTCCCACAATCGTGGCTTGGTCGTATTCCCAAACCACGTGGCCCCCAATTATTGCGGGGTGGTGCTGTCCTTTCACGGCAGGGCGCCGTGTGAAAATTAACGCTCCAAGTTACCCTGTGTAGGCAAGGACGCACTCGGGCAACAGCTGGCAAATAACCATTTATTGGGTAAAGACTGTAGACAGGCAGGATGATTCCTTTTTCCAGCTTGATGTCGATTCTTTGCCTGACGCGTTTCAGCGCTCATGGCGCTTTCTTCAGAGGCTCGACCATCAAATCAAATCAACTGCTCGCTTAGACACACCTCATCTTTATAGTCAATTGCCCGCCCTCTGTTGGACTCGCGTAGATTTCTGGGCATTGTAGTGTGTGTCTGACATTAAAGCTCCAAATGGATGCAGCAATCACGCTGTGGATCAAAATTCAAAGCCCTACAATGGGCCTCATGATGCCTGTGCAGTCCTAGATCCCTTTTGTTGTCCCACAATCGTGGCTTGGTCGTATTCCCAAACCACGTGGCCCCCAATTATTGCGGGGTGGTGCTGTCCTTTCACGGCAGGGCGCCGTGTGAAAATTAACGCTCCAAGTTACCCTGTGTAGGCAAGGACGCACTCGGGCAACAGCTGGCAAATAACCATTTATTGGGTAAAGACTGTAGACAGGCAGGATGATTCCTTTTTCCAGCTTGATGTCGATTCTTTGCCTGACGCGTTTCAGCGCTCATGGCGCTTTCTTCAGAGGCTCGACCATCAAATCAAATCAACTGCTCGCTTAGACACACCTCATCTTTATAGTCAATTGCCCGCCCTCTGTTGGACTCGAGTAGATTTCTGGGCATTGTAGTGTGTGTCTGACATTAAAGCTCCAAATGGATGCAGCAATCACGCTGTGGATCAAAATTCAAAGCCCTACAATGGGCCTCATGATGCCTGTGCAGTCCTAGATCCCTTTTGTTGTCCCACAATCGTGGCTTGGTCGTATTCCCAAACCACGTGGCCCCCAATTATTGCGGGGTGGTGCTGTCCTTTCACGGCAGGGCGCCGTGTGAAAATTAACGCTCCAAGTTACCCTGTGTAGGCAAGGACGCACTCGGGCAACAGCTGGCAAATAACCATTTATTGGGTAAAGACTGTAGACAGGCAGGATGATTCCTTTTTCCAGCTTGATGTCGATTCTTTGCCTGACGCGTTTCAGCGCTCATGGCGCTTTCTTCAGAGGCTCGACCATCAAATCAAATCAACTGCTCGCTTAGACACACCTCATCTTTATAGTCAATTGCCCGCCCTCTGTTGGACTCGCGTAGATTTCTGGGCATTGTAGTGTGTGTCTGACATTAAAGCTCCAAATGGATGCAGCAATCACGCTGTGGATCAAAATTCAAAGCCCTACAATGGGCCTCATGATGCCTGTGCAGTCCTAGATCCCTTTTGTTGTCCCACAATCGTGGCTTGGTCGTATTCCCAAACCACGTGGCCCCCAATTATTGCAGGGTGGTGCTGTCCTTTCACGGCAGGGCGCCGTGTGAAAATTAACGCTCCAAGTTACCCTGTGTAGGCAAGGACGCACTCGGGCAACAGCTGGCAAATAACCATTTATTGGGTAAAGACTGTAGACAGGCAGGATGATTCCTTTTTCCAGCTTGATGTCGATTCTTTGCCTGACGCGTTTCAGCGCTCATGGCGCTTTCTTCAGAGGCTCGACCATCAAATCAAATCAACTGCTCGCTTAGACACACCTCATCTTTATAGTCAATTGCCCGCCCTCTGTTGGACTCGCGTAGATTTCTGGGCATTGTAGTGTGTGTCTGACATTAAAGCTCCAAATGGATGCAGCAATCACGCTGTGGATCAAAATTCAAAGCCCTACAATGGGCCTCATGATGCCTGTGCAGTCCTAGATCCCTTTTGTTGTCCCACAATCGTGGCTTGGTCGTATTCCCAAACCACGTGGCCCCCAATTATTGCGGGGTGGTGCTGTCCTTTCACGGCAGGGCGCCGTGTGAAAATTAACGCTCCAAGTTACCCTGTGTAGGCAAGGACGCACTCGGGCAACAGCTGGCAAATAACCATTTATTGGGTAAAGACTGTAGACAGGCAGGATGATTCCTTTTTCCAGCTTGATGTCGATTCTTTGCCTGACGCGTTTCAGCGCTCATGGCGCTTTCTTCAGAGGCTCGACCATCAAATCAAATCAACTGCTCGCTTAGACACACCTCATCTTTATAGTCAATTGCCCGCCCTCTGTTGGACTCGCGTAGATTTCTGGGCATTGTAGTGTGTGTCTGACATTAAAGCTCCAAATGGATGCAGCAATCACGCTGTGGATCAAAATTCAAAGCCCTACAATGGGCCTCATGATGCCTGTGCAGTCCTAGATCCCTTTTGTTGTCCCACAATCGTGGCTTGGTCGTATTCCCAAACCACGTGGCCCCCAATTATTGCGGGGTGGTGCTGTCCTTTCACGGCAGGGCGCTGTGTGAAAATTAACGCTCCAAGTTACCCTGTGTAGGCAAGGACGCACTCGGGCAACAGCTGGCAAATAACCATTTATTGGGTAAAGACTGTAGACAGGCAGGATGATTCCTTTTTCCAGCTTGATGTCGATTCTTTGCCTGACGCGTTTCAGCGCTCATGGCGCTTTCTTCAGAGGCTCGACCATCAAATCAAATCAACTGCTCGCTTAGACACACCTCATCTTTATAGTCAATTGCCCGCCCTCTGTTGGACTCGCGTAGATTTCTGGGCATTGTAGTGTGTGTCTGACATTAAAGCTCCAAATGGATGCAGCAATCACGCTGTGGATCAAAATTCAAAGCCCTACAATGGGCCTCATGATGCCTGTGCAGTCCTAGATCCCTTTTGTTGTCCCACAATCGTGGCTTGGTCGTATTCCCAAACCACGTGGCCCCCAATTATTGCGGGGTGGTGCTGTCCTTTCACGGCAGGGCGCCGTGTGAAAATTAACGCTCCAAGTTACCCTGTGTAGGCAAGGACGCACTCGGGCAACAGCTGGCAAATAACCATTTATTGGGTAAAGACTGTAGACAGGCAGGATGATTCCTTTTTCCAGCTTGATGTCGATTCTTTGCCTGACGCGTTTCAGCGCTCATGGCGCTTTCTTCAGAGGCTCGACCATCAAATCAAATCAATTGCTCGCTTAGACACACCTCATCTTTATAGTCAATTGCCCGCCCTCTGTTGGACTCGCGTGCATTTCTGGGCATTGTAGTGTGTGTCTGACATTAAAGCTCCAAATGGATGCAGCAATCACGCTGTGGATCAAAATTCAAAGCCCTACAATGGGCCTCATGATGCCTGTGCAGTCCTAGATCCCTTTTGTTGTCCCACAATCGTGGCTTGGTCGTATTCCCAAACCACGTGGCCCCCAATTATTGCGGGGTGGTGCTGTCCTTTCACGGCAGGGCGCTGTGTGAAAATTAACGCTCCAAGTTACCCTGTGTAGGCAAGGACGCACTCGGGCAACAGCTGGCAAATAACCATTTATTGGGTAAAGACTGTAGACAGGCAGGATGATTCCTTTTTCCAGCTTGATGTCGATTCTTTGCCTGACGCGTTTCAGCGCTCATGGCGCTTTCTTCAGAGGCTCGACCATCAAATCAAATCAACTGCTCGCTTAGACACACCTCATCTTTATAGTCAATTGCCCGCCCTCTGTTGGACTCGAGTAGATTTCTGGGCATTGTAGTGTGTGTCTGACATTAAAGCTCCAAATGGATGCAGCAATCACGCTGTGGATCAAAATTCAAAGCCCTACAATGGGCCTCATGATGCCTGTGCAGTCCTAGATCCCTTTTGTTGTCCCACAATCGTGGCTTGGTCGTATTCCCAAACCACGTGGCCCCCAATTATTGCGGGGTGGTGCTGTCCTTTCACGGCAGGGCGCCGTGTGAAAATTAACGCTCCAAGTTACCCTGTGTAGGCAAGGACGCACTCGGGCAACAGCTGGCAAATAACCATTTATTGGGTAAAGACTGTAGACAGGCAGGATGATTCCTTTTTCCAGCTTGATGTCGATTCTTTGCCTGACGCGTTTCAGCGCTCATGGCGCTTTCTTCAGAGGCTCGACCATCAAATCAAATCAACTGCTCGCTTAGACACACCTCATCTTTATAGTCAATTGCCCGCCCTCTGTTGGACTCGCGTAGATTTCTGGGCATTGTAGTGTGTGTCTGACATTAAAGCTCCAAATGGATGCAGCAATCACGCTGTGGATCAAAATTCAAAGCCCTACAATGGGCCTCATGATGCCTGTGCAGTCCTAGATCCCTTTTGTTGTCCCACAATCGTGGCTTGGTCGTATTCCCAAACCACGTGGCCCCCAATTATTGCGGGGTGGTGCTGTCCTTTCACGGCAGGGCGCTGTGTGAAAATTAACGCTCCAAGTTACCCTGTGTAGGCAAGGACGCACTCGGGCAACAGCTGGCAAATAACCATTTATTGGGTAAAGACTGTAGACAGGCAGGATGATTCCTTTTTCCAGCTTGATGTCGATTCTTTGCCTGACGCGTTTCAGCGCTCATGGCGCTTTCTTCAGAGGCTCGACCATCAAATCAAATCAACTGCTCGCTTAGACACACCTCATCTTTATAGTCAATTGCCCGCCCTCTATTGGACTCGAGTAGGTTTCTGGGCATTGTAGTGTGTGTCTGACATTAAAGCTCCAAATGGATGCAGCAATCACGCTGTGGATCAAAATTCAAAGCCCTACAATGGGCCTCATGATGCCTGTGCAGTCCTAGATCGCTTTTGTTGTCCCACAATCGTGGCTTGGTCGTATTCCAAAACCACGCGGCCCCCAATTATTGCGGGGTGGTGCTGTCCTTTCACGGCAGGGCGCCGTGTGAAAAATAACGCTCCAAGTTACCCTGTGTAGGCAAGGACGCACTCGGGCAACAGCTGGCAAATAACCATTTATTGGGTAAAGACTGTAGACAGGCAGGATGATTCCTTTTTCCAGCTTGATGTCGATTCTTTGCCTGACGCGTTTCAGCGCTCATGGCGCTTTCTTCAGAGGCTCGACCATCAAATCAAATCAACTGCTCGCTTAGACACACCTCATCTTTATAGTCAATTGCCCGCCCTCTGTTGGACTTGTGTAGATTTCTGGGCATTGTAGTGTGTGTCTGACATTAAAGCTCCAAATGGATGCAGCAATCACGCTGTGGATCAAAATTCAAAGCCCTACAATGGGCCTCATGATGCCTGTGCAGTCCTAGATCCCTTTTGTTGACCCACAATCGTGGCTTGGTCATATTCCCAAACCACGTGGCCCCAATTATTGCGGGGTAGTGGTGCTGTCCTTTCATGGCAGGGCGCTGTGTGAAAATTAACGCTCCAAGTTACCCTGTGTAGGCAAGGACGCACTCGGGCAACAGCTGGCAAATAACCATTTATTGGGTAAAGACTGTAGACAGGCAGGATGATTCCTTTTTCCAGCTTGATGTCGATTCTTTGCCTGACGCGTTTCAGCGCTCATGGCGCTTTCTTCAGAGGCTCGACCATCAAATCAAATCAACTGCTCGCTTAGACACACCTCATCTTTATAGTCAATTGCCCGCCCTCTGTTGGACTCGCGTAGATTTCTGGGCATTGTAGTGTGTGTCTGACATTAAAGCTCCAAATGGATGCAGCAATCACGCTGTGGATCAAAATTCAAAGCCCTACAATGGGCCTCATGATGCCTGTGCAGTCCTAGATCCCTTTTGTTGTCCCACAATCGTGGCTTGGTCGTATTCCCAAACCACGTGGCCCCCAATTATTGCGGGGTGGTGCTGTCCTTTCACGGCAGGGCGCTGTGTGAAAATTAACGCTCCAAGTTACCCTGTGTAGGCAAGGACGCACTCGGGCAACAGCTGGCAAATAACCATTTATTGGGTAAAGACTGTAGACAGGCAGGATGATTCCTTTTTCCAGCTTGATGTCGATTCTTTGCCTGACGCGTTTCAGCGCTCATGGCGCTTTCTTCAGAGGCTCGACCATCAAATCAAATCAACTGCTCGCTTAGACACACCTCATCTTTATAGTCAATTGCCCGCCCTCTGTTGGACTCGTGTAGATTTCTGGGCATTGTAGTGTGTGTCTGACATTAAAGCTCCAAATGGATGCAGCAATCACGCTGTGGATCAAAATTCAAAGCCCTACAATGGGCCTCATGATGCCTGTGCAGTCCTAGATCCCTTTTGTTGTCCCACAATCGTGGCTTGGTCGTATTCCCAAACCACGTGGCCCCCAATTATTGCGGGGATGGTGCTGTCCTTTCACGGCAGGGCGCCGTGTGAAAATTAACGCTCCAAGTTACCCTGTGTAGGCAAGGACGCACTCGGGCAACAGCTGGCAAATAACCATTTATTGGGTAAAGACTGTAGACAGGCAGGATGATTCCTTTTTCCAGCTTGATGTCGATTCTTTGCCTGACGCGTTTCAGCGCTCATGGCGCTTTCTTCAGAGGCTCGACCATCAAATCAAATCAACTGCTCGCTTAGACACACCTCATCTTTATAGTCAATTGCCCGCCCTCTGTTGGACTCGCGTAGATTTCTGGGCATTGTAGTGTGTGTCTGACATTAAAGCTCCAAATGGATGCAGCAATCACGCTGTGGATCAAAATTCAAAGCCCTACAATGGGCCTCATGATGCCTGTGCAGTCCTAGATCCCTTTTGTTGTCCCACAATCGTGGCTTGGTCGTATTCCCAAACCACGTGGCCCCCAATTATTGCGGGGTGGTGCTGTCCTTTCACGGCAGGGCGCCGTGTGAAAATTAACGCTCCAAGTTACCCTGTGTAGGCAAGGACGCACTCGGGCAACAGCTGGCAAATAACCATTTATTGGGTAAAGACTGTAGACAGGCAGGATGATTCCTTTTTCCAGCTTGATGTCGATTCTTTGCCTGACGCGCTTCAGCGCTCATGGCGCTTTCTTCAGAGGCTCGACCATCAAATCAAATCAACTGCTCGCTTAGACACACCTCATCTTTATAGTCAATTGCCCGCCCTCTGTTGGACTTGTGTAGATTTCTGGGCATTGTAGTGTGTGTCTGACATTAAAGCTCCAAATGGATGCAGCAATCACGCTGTGGATCAAAATTCAAAGCCCTACAATGGGCCTCATGATGCCTGTGCAGTCCTAGATCCCTTTTGTTGTCCCACAATCGTGGCTTGGTCGTATTCCCAAACCACGTGGCCCCCAATTATTGCGGGGTGGTTCTGTCCTTTCACGTCAGGGCGCTCGTGTGAAAATTAACGCTCCAAGTTACCCTGTGTAGGCAAGGACGCACTCAAGCAACAGCTGGCAAAAAACCATTTATTGGGTAAAGACTGTAGACAGGCAGGATGATTCCTTTTTCCAGCTTGATGTCAATTCTTTGCCTGACGCGTTTCAGCGCTCATGGCGCTTTCTTCAGAGGCTCGACCATCAAATCAAATCAACTGCTCGCTTAGACACACCTCATCTTTATAGTCAATTGCCCGCCCTCTGTTGGACTCGCGTAGATTTCTGGGCACTGTAGTGTGTGTCTGACATTAAAGCTCCAAATGGATGCAGCAATCACGCTGTGGATCAAAATTCAAAGCCCTACAATGGGCCTCATGATGCCTGTGCAGTCCTAGATCCCTTTTGTTGTCCCACAATCGTGGCTTGGTCGTATTCCCAAACCACGTGGCCCCCAATTATTGCGGGGTGGTGCTGTCCTTTCACGGCAGGGCGCCGTGTGAAAATTAACGCTCCAAGTTACCCTGTGTAGGCAAGGACGCACTCGGGCAACAGCTGGCAAATAACCATTTATTGGGTAAAGACTGTAGACAGGCAGGATGATTCCTTTTTCCAGCTTGATGTCGATTCTTTGCCTGACGCGTTTCAGCGCTCATGGCGCTTTCTTCAGAGGCTCGACCATCAAATCAAATCAACTGTTCGCTTAGACACACCTCATCTTTATAGTCAATTGCCCGCCCTCTGTTGGACTCGTGTAGATTTCTGGGCATTGTAGTGTGTGTCTGACATTAAAGCTCCAAATGGATGCAGCAATCACGCTGTGGATCAAAATTCAAAGCCCTACAATGGGCCTCATGATGCCTGTGCAGTCCTAGATCCCTTTTGTTGTCCCACAATCGTGGCTTGGTCGTATTCCCAAACCACGTGGCCCCCAATTATTGCGGGAGTGGTGCTGTCCTTTCACGGCAGGGCGCCGTGTGAAAATTAACGCTCCAAGTTACCCTGTGTAGGCAAGGACGCACTCAGGCAACAGCTAGCAATAAACCATTTATTGGGTAAAGACTGTAGACAGGCAGGATGATTCCTTTTTCCAGCTTGATGTCAATTCTTTGCCTGACGTCGCTTCAGCGCTCATGGCGCTTTCTTCAGAGGCTCGACCATCAAATCAAATCAACTGCTCGCTTAGACACACTCATCTTTATAGTCAATTGCCCGCCCTCTGTTGGACTTGCGTAGATTTCTGGGCATTGTAGTGTTTGTCTGACATTAAAGCTCCAAATGGATGCAGCAATCACGCTGTGTATCAAAATTCAAAGCCCTACAATGGGCCTCATGATGCCTGTGCAGTCCTAGATCCCTTTTGTTGTCCCACAATCGTGGCTTGGTCGTATTCCCAAACCACGTGGCCCCCAATTATTGCGGGGTGGTGCTGTCCTTTCACGGCAGGGCGCCGTGTGAAAATTAACGCTCCAAGTTACCCTGTGTAGGCAAGGACGCACTCGGGCAACATACTGGCAATAACCATTTATTGGGTAAAGACTGTAGACAGGCAGGATGATTCCTTTTTCCAGCTTGATGTCAATTCTTTGCCTGACGCGTTTCAGCGCTCATGGCGCTTTCTTCAGAGGCTCGACCATCAAATCAAATCAACTGCTCGCTTAGACACACCTCATCATTATAGTCAATTGCCCGCCCTCTGTTGGACTCGAGTAGATTTCTGGGCACTTGTAGTGTGTGTCTGACATTAAAGCTCCAAATGGATGCAGCAATCACGCTGTGGATCAAAATTCAAAGCCCTACAATGGGCCTCATGATGCCTGTGCAGTCCTAGATCGCTTTTGTTGTCCCACAATCGTGGCTTGGTCATATTCCAAAACCACATGGCCCCCAATTATTGCGGGGTGGTGCTGTCCTTTCACGGCAGGGCGCTGTGTGAAAATTAACGCTCCAAGTTACCCCGTGTAGGCAAGTGACGCACTCGGGCAACAGCTGGCAAATAACCATTTATTGGGTAAAGACTGTAGACAGGCAGGATGATTCCTTTTTCCAGCTTGATGTCGATTCTTTGCCTGGACGCGTTTCAGCGCTCATGGCGCTTTCTCAGAGGCTCGACCATCAAATCAAATCAAACTGCTCGCTAGGACACACCTCATCTTTATAGTCAATTGCCCGCCCTCTGTTGGACTCGTGTAGATTTCTGGGCATTGTAGTGTGTGTCTGACATTAAAGCTCCAAATGGATGCAGCAATCACGCTGTGGATCAAAATTCAAAGCTCCACAATGGGCCTCATGATGCCTGTGCAGTCCTAGATCCCTTTTGTTGTCCCACAATCGTGGCTTGGTCGTATTCCCAAACCACGTGGCCCCCAATTATTGCGGGGATGGTGCTGTCCTTTCACGGCAGGGCGCTGTGTGAAAATTAACGCTCCAAGTTACCCTGTAGGCAAGGACGCACTCGGGCAACAGCTGGCAAATAACCATTTATTGGGTAAAGATCAGACAGGCAGGATGATTCCTTTTTCCAGCTTGATGTCAATTCTTTGCCTGACGCGTTTCAGCGCTCATGGCGCTTTCTTCAGAGGCTCTGACCATCAAATCAAAACCAACTGCTCGCTTAGGGCACTACCCTCATCTTTATAGTCAATTGCCTGCGCTCTGTTGGACTCGGCGTGCATATCTGGGCATTCTAGTGTGTGTCTGACATTAAAGCTCCAAATGGATGCAGCAATCACGCTGTGGATCAAAATTCAAAGCCCTACAATGGGCCTCATGATGCCTGTGCAGTCCTAGATCCTTTTGTTGTCCCACAATCGTGGCTTGGTCGTATTCCCAAACCACGTGGCCCCCAATTATTGCGGGGTGGTGCTGTCCTTTCACGGCAGGGCGCCGTATGAAAATTAAAGCTCCAAGTTACCCTGTGTAGGCAAGGACGCACTCGGGCAAAAGCTGGCAAATAACCATTTATTGGGTAAAGACTGTAGACAGGCAGGATGATTCCTTTTTCCAGCTTGATGTCGATTTTTTGCCTGACTTGTTTCAACGCTCATGGCGCTTTCTTCAGAGGCTCGACCATCAAATCAAATCAACTGCTCGCTTAGACACACCTCATCTTTATAGTCAATTGCCCGCCCTCTGTTGGACTCGCGTACATTTCTGGGCATTGTAGTGTGTGTCTGACATTAAAGCTCCAAATGGATTCAGAAATCACGCTTTGGATCAAAATTCAAAGCCCTACAATGGG